>JAJOOS010016161.1:0-30507 GCA_029582725.1 Solanum chiquidenum
GTTTATTGGGGTAAAAACAGAACCTAAATCAGTTTTGGAAAATTAAAGAACGCTTAGGGCTTGGAGAAGAGAGAAAAGAAGAAAGAAAGGGAGAAAAAGGTAAGAATTCGTCAAGATCATCCAAGCTTGCGAGTGGAATTCGTCGGGGGTGATCCCTATTAAGGTATATGAGATATTTTCATGTTGGGTTAGTTCACCCACACACCAACTTGTTTCAATCCATTGATTTTGAGTTGTGTACATGTGGAAGAAGTGAGGTTCTTGAAGAACAAATTGTAGAATTCTTGTTGGTTGAGTTGTTGATGCTTGGGGGTGAATTGATTCATGTTTTCGGGTTGTTTTTCGAGTTAGATTGTTTGTATATTGAGGGTACAATTGATCCTAAGTGTTTGGGGAAAGAACCAGGTAAGATTGGAGGGTTTAGAGATGAAAAACGGAGAAAACAAATTGAGAACACCTGGGTAACGGGACTGGGGCGCCGCGCCAGCCAGCGCGCCCCACAGACTTCTCTGAAGTTTGGGGCCTGGTGCCCCACGCCTCTCAGAGTGCCAAGGACGCCAGTACACTCCATTCTTCCCCCATCTTTTCGTACTAGTTTCCAAGCGATGTACCTACGTTTTCTAGTTGATTCTCACACTCTAAGGTACATCTAAACATCATGTAATCATCCATAAATATGAGATCATGAACCTTGAATCCATAATCCAATTCAAGGAAAGTTAAGATCAAAGTCAAAGAAGTGAAGAGTCAAGTCTAGAAGTTAAGAAGCAAGTCAAATCCAAGTTTCTTAAAGTTTTCAAGAGTCTTTAACAAACGTTTTAACTTCGTTTTAAGGCTCAAGTTTCAAGTTAAGCAAAGAGTAAAGAGTTCAGTTCATTTCTCAAAAAGCTATAAGGGGACTAAGTATTCCCAAAGAGTTTATAAATATTTTCACATTTGAGCAAGAAAGGGAACATCGATTCCAAGAGAGCTTTTAAGCTAAGTTTTGAGTAATTATCTCAATTCAAAGAAAGAGTTTTGTTTTTACAAACATATGAGCTAAGTATATTTTGGGAGTAGTATTGAGCATCGATATGGGGATGCGAGTTCATATTAATTCAAGTCTCCATAAATCATGTAGCCATCATGGGTAGTAAAGGATCATACTTTTTAGATGACTCTTTAAGATGCTTTTAGCATAGACTAGTGGATCCACTAAGTTAAGCGTTCTATATGACGGTAATGTATAGGACAGTTCTAGCAGCGTGGGCAAGATGATGTATCACCACTTAGGCTCATAGTGGTGGTTTTCGGTTAGAGAATCTCACACAAAAGTTATATTACTTTTATATTTAAGTAAAGTTGAGTTTGTTATTGCCTTATCTTTAACGAACTAAGTTGTTTACACTGTTTTACAAGCTTTATATATATTGCATGTGTCTTATTGCTTTATATTGAGTTTAGTTGTTCACGAGTTAAACAGAGCCAATGTAAGTGCTCATGTGTACTCCTTTAAAGCTTAAGTTGTTGTTTAGCTTTCCAACTCGCATACTCGTACATTCAATATACTGATGTCATTTGTCCTGCATCTTATTATGATGCAGACGCATGTAACCAGGATCAGCATCCAGCGTGCCGTTGATCTAGTTGAGCACTCCAGAGTTAGTGGTGAGCCTCCTTGCATTCCGAAGGACTCTTTTATTTTGCTTTCCTAGTTTTTATTTATTAGGATGTTGTGGGGTCTGTCCCAACATCCATATCAGTATTATAGAGGCTTCATAGATAGTCAGACAGTTAGTATTGAGTCTCTCATCTATGTATTTGCAGATACTTTGTTTTGAGATATAAGTTGCCATTTTGGCTAAGATGCTATCATTTAAACTATTGCATTGAGTTTATTCTTATGAGTTAAGTCTTCCGCTGAGTTAAGTAAGCCAGGCTAAGGGTCCGCTTGGGGCCAGTGATGGTCTCCGAGTGCCGGCCACGTCCAGGGTGTAGGCTCGAGGAGTGACACCTATAGTTATCCTAGTCTCATTTTCTGTAAAGTTGGTGTATAATAATAAGTGCAAGTTTATGGTTTATGTATTCATGGTTTGAATATTATTCTGAGAGTGAGTGTTTTTTATTGTTCCTCATAAACAAACCTTGAGTTGTGAGTGATAGGGACTTCTTTGTGGTGAGGGCATTAAGAGTGCACTATTGATTTTTGATTGTTAAAAAAATCACAAATAGTGTATGCCAAGTTGCTTGTTGATATCCTGATGTCACCCTTAGATCCTTTTGAGTTGATGTGTTAACTGATATACATGTGCATTCCTCGATAAAGTGTTGCTTGATAAATGTTGTGACTGTTGATAGTTCATGTGACTGTAAATACATTGTTAGGTGTTGCTTGAGGACAAGCAAATGTTCTAAGTTGAGGGTGTTGATGTGACGACATTAGATGACATATTTGATACTTTTGACTATGAATAAATGTTAATTCTTAAGCAACAATAGTATCATTTCATGGTTTACCTACTAAGTTACACAGAAAATCACACAAAAGGGGAAAGGAAACAAAATGGAGCTAAGTGTTGGTAAAATAGACCTTTGATGGGAGAATTGTCACACAGTCACATGCCCGATGAATCATCAGCTCAAAGGCTGACAGTGGGATGCAAAATGGTGGCTTCTAATGGTCCATCTAATGAACCGTCACATGTGCAATGGGTTGTCAAGCAGACCATTACTAGGAGTATCCTAACCAAGCTACTAATACAAAATGACGACAAGGGCGACAAACCATCACACCTGTAACGGGCAGACAAATGTGCTTCAGAGGACCAGCTTTTACATTTTAAATTTCAAATTTGCTGGAACTATAAATATTATATTCTAAGATTTAAAGATTATTGTTTTTATCAAGAACGCGTTAACACTGAAGTTTATTGAGAGTTATTTTGGTCCTGAAATCAAAGTTTTGTTAAGTTTTCTTCACTTTTTAAGTAAATTTTTATTCAATGAATGAAATTGAGTAATTGGTTTCAATTATCTGCCCCACAATCAAGAATTGTGGAATCCATGACGATTTTACCTAAATAAAGAATCTTTGCGGAATAAAATTTATATTGTGATTGTATGTCTTGTTAGTTCTGTCGTTTTAATTGAATTTTAATAGTTGCAAATATTAGAACATGCTCTAGGTTTGACTTGTTTGAGTAAAAAAAGGTGCAAAACCTAGGAAATGAGTTAATAGCAAGGATTTGAGACTATTAAAACTCGTCTAATGATTGATGTTGCAGAAAGATTAACCTACTCAGAGTAAATGTCGATGGTTTAAGGTCAACATTTTTAGTTCAGAAGAATAATAGTGATACATACTTAATTTGGTTGAGAAACAATTAAAATATATTATGAAGTTTGATAATTTGGTATATTGGCACTGCAAGGTTGAATTTCATATTGACTAGGGGTGTGCATTCGGTTTTTCGGTTTGGATTTTTCGGTTTTTGGTTTTTGAAGAAGTGTAACCCAAACCGAACCAAAATAAATTTGGTTTGGTTTGGTTTTTCTCTTTTTGGTTTGGGTTTTTTCAGTTTGGTTAATCGGTTATGTCAATAATTAGAAACATAACAAAGTTATATTTGTAATTTAAAAAAAAATTATATATATATATATATATATATATATATATAAAATATTAAATTTCTTAAATATACTTTTTAATATAAATCACAAGTAAAACGTAAAACACAATACTTAAAAGTATATCAATTATAGATGTCCAAACATAAAAAAATAAACTAAATCATAATGAAAATAACTAAAAAGGGACAAAAGTGGTTAACTCCAAATTAATTCTAAACATATATATATATATATATATATATATATAATTTGGTTTTTTCAGCTTTTTGGTTTCTATTTTTCTAAATCCGAAACCAAACCAAAAAAACAAACAAAGTAAATTATAAATCCAAAAATCCAAAAAACCCATCTAAATTAGAATTCGATTTGATTTGGTTTGGTTTTTCGATTCAATCCAAATAGTGCACACCCCTAATATTGACCCTAAATAAGTCATACAGTCTTGGTGAACACAATCATGGGTCCTCTCTTTATAAATTTCTTATTTTAAATTAATAGTGCTGAAGTTACAAGTACTAGTTGATACTAAGAATAATTTCATCAACCCAAACTGCACCAGAAAGGGCTGCACCAACTCAACTTTGAGTTGGCAAAATGTCCCGACAGAGGCTCGAGATTCGTTCGAAATCTCGTGCACGCAAATACACTATACTACCTCACCAAATTTGATATTTCAAACTCAGTGGAGATGTCAAAACTTTCAATGAGAATCATCTCGACAAAAAGTGGATTCCACATCCAAAGCTCTATTTTGGCCATAAGCCATAAGGTTGCTTGAAATAAGTTCGGAAGCCTGGGGACGTGGGCTAAATGTCCATGTAGACTAACATGGATTTTTCAGAGCTAACAAGACCCTTGGAATTGCGTTCTAAGGTCGTTTACCTGAAGTTTTGACCAAAGCCAATCCATTAAACTTCAAAAGCTCCAAAATAGAAAATTTTGCATAAAAATCAAATGAACGCCCTGATGACTGAACTAGCAGTCCCAACAAGTCAAACTACAGAAAAGCTCTAAACGCCAAAACTACCCCAAACAAAGATTATAAGTATATTGAATTCAAATACATATTATATGACTTTGTGAATATATAACTATAATATTTTTAATATAAATGTATTATAAGTACTATGACTGAATTTTAAATGTTCCAGTACTATTTAAATTAATTTGCATATTATATAGTATATTATAATATGTATACTATACTGAAAACAAATTCTGTAATATGTATATTATTAAAAATGTAACATATTTCTTCAGTTACCGAAAACAGGTACTCCCTCTGTCCCAATTTATTTGACTTACTTTTCTTTTTAGTCAGTCCCAAAAAAGAATGACACATTTCTATATTAAGTAACAATTTAACTATAAATTATTTATTTTACCCTTAATGAAATGAGTTACAGCCACACAAATTTCTATCATTCATTTTGGACCACAAGTTTTAAAAGTCTTTCTTTCTTTCTTAAACTCCGTACCAAGTCAAACTACCTCACATAAAATGGGACGGAGGGAGTATATAATATGTCATATATTTTTAACAGTTATATATTTTTAATACAATAATATATTTCAACATCATTTTTTTGGTGAATACATTTTTAAACAGTTACATAATATGTTGAATTAAAAATGTATTATTTTATTTTTTATCTTGTTAACGGTGTTAAAATATATTATTATATTAAAAATATATTAGTTAAATATTCACCACGTGCATTGAAACATTCCTATAATATGTATAATATAATGAATTCAAAATGTATTACAATTGTCGTATATATTTCTTTTATTGATGATGTCAAAAGAAATTATAATATACAATTTTCCTATAATTTTCATACACTTTGATAAAAATTTGGAAAGATCAATCTTAATATCATCAAAGAAAATAAATGTTATTTCTTCATCAAAATCCTTAAACATTAAGATATAAGTTCAAAGAAATTCTCAATTGTTTTCAATAATACTCAATCCAAAATCAAGTCATAAGTTAGGATAATTAAAAAAAAAAAAATTAAAAAAAGAAGAGAAAAAAACGGAAGAAAAGAGTAGAAGGAGGGAGAGAGGGGGAGAAAGATGGACACTAGAGAGAGAGAGAGAGGCGGGGAGTGGGAGTGGGAGTGGGAGACGGAGATAGATTATTAAGAAAATGATGTTATAGATGGTAAAACATATTCTACTACTATAAGTGATAATTATAAGGTTAATATACTTTGTTTCTGTAAAAATGTATTTTTTGCCTCATTTATATTCTGGCGATTAAAATGAATCCACATTATTATTTAAATATTTACCCTTTTCATTCCTTTTTCATTATTTTTATTCTCTTTTTATTAAACATTCTGAAGTCTCCCAAACGGTCAAACTTTTTACATTATGTAAAATATATTGTTGTTTGCTTAACAAAAAAATAAATTTGCTTTTTGGTGCTTTCTTCAAATTTCTAGCATCGCAACAAGTCAACATTATTTCAATATCATTATATCAACTTTTCAAATTCAGTGCAAACTATTTTGTTGTATGGAGTTGAGTGTTTGCCAGTCAAGAACTCTCACATTCAGAAGATGAAAGTGACGGAGCTGAGAATAATGCGATGGACGTGTGGGTATACTAGGAGAGACAGAATTTAAAATGAGGATATTCGAGACAAAGTGGGAGTGACTTCGATGAAAGACAAGATGTAAAAAGTGAAATTGAGATGGTTCGGATATGTGGTAAGGATAGTGCAAAGATGTAAGAGGTTGGCTATGGATGAATTCAAAAGAGGAAAGGGTATACAAAAAAAAGTATTGGGGAGAGATAATTAGACAAGACATGACACCTGCATCTTACTAAGAAAATATCCTTAGATAGGAAGGTGTGGAGGAAATAAATTATTATGGTACATGGTTAGTAGGTAGGAATGCATCTATACTAGTAAGTAGGAGTGTCTTGTCTTGTTGCCCTTGATAGTCGACGTAGTACTACTCTTGTAGTTTTGTGTTCTTCGGTTTATGTTACTATTTGTTGTTTCACGTAGTTCAATTATAGGATTATTGTTGTAGTATTGTTCTGCAGCTATTTGTTGTTTTTGTTATTTTCTATTGTCATTTATACTTTCATTACGGCTTTTCCTAAACTATTTTTTTCTTGAGTCAAGGGTCTTTTCAAAATAGCCTGTCAACGTCACCTTTGAAGTAGAGTTAAAATTTGTACACACTTTTTCTTCCTCAGATTCTACTATGTGGGACTACACTAGGTATGTTGTTGTAGTAGTACTATTTTGTTTCATTATATTAAGTTCTCAAATTCTTGAGCTAGGTTATTGTTCTAACTTTATATTATATTTTTTCGTTGAAAATTTACATTGTCTACATTCTTACTTTATAAGGTTTGCGCACATCTTACCCTCTTAAGATCTCACTTCTATAACTACATTGAATATGTTATTGTTATTCAATTTATATATGTCAACTAGAAAAAATTAAAGGTCTCTCTATGAAATTTAACTTTGGACCCTCAAACTTGTTGAGATTGTCCTAAACTCAAATCCTTAAAATATAGTAAAAAGTTTTTCTCGGAAAGGAAAATAACCACATGCTCTCTTTTTTACTCTTGCATATGATGATTAAAAAAAGAGTAAATTTTAGGTTTAGCAAACATAAAAATCATATTTGTATGTTGTAGCTATAGTTTGTATAATTGCGCTTCATAGCAAACTTTATGTTTGTTATGGCTACTAATCTGTATATTTCGGTATACATATACATAAAAAATATGTATTTGGGTCTATTTGTATATTTCGGTATACAAATGGGTACTGCATTTTGTATATTTCGATATATAAATGGGATGGCAAAAAATATGGAATGTTTGTTGCGAATTACAAATAAAAGAAACTATGGCTATAGCATTTAATTTGAATTAATAGTTTGCTATTTCATACAATTTTCCCTTAAAACACAAAATTAATCTAATATAAAATAATCTTAATCTGTTAGAATTTGTAATTTAACTACTATATAAATAATTATTTAAAAGTATATATATAAAATCTTAAATAGATATGTGGCTTGATTTAACAATAAAAATACACTCTTCATCCTAGGTTAGATAGGCACTTTCTATTTTATACGCTGATTAAAAAATCATTAATAGATTAATCAATTTTACTATTTTACCCTTTATTTTGGTTAATTTGCCTCGTGAAAAAAAAAATTGAATCTTCAAAATTTGTTTATACTTCTAAATGTCATATTAATTGTAAGGGTAAAATGAGAAAAATTTAATTAATTTTATCATAATTTAATAAGTAATCAAATAAAATGGAACAAATATTTTACCCTTTATTTTTGTTAATTAGCTTCTTGAAGAAAAAAAAATTGGATCTTCAAAATTTGTTTATACTTCCAAATGTCATATTAATTGTAAGGGTAAAATGAGAAAAATTTAATTAATAAGTAATCAAATAATATGGAACAAATATTTTAAATAAAATGTTCATCTAATTTTGTTGCATTTATTTCTGCAACCAACAAAATATAGAAACCTACTCCTTCAACGGCCCAAGCTACAACAGCCTTATTAGTAATTGCAATTGCAATTACACTGTTGGTAAGCTATGGCGGAAGAAAGTGGTACCTATAGCAGAAGCAGTTGTACCATTGAGAGCACGGACGGTGTAATATTGGACGGTCGTGTTTACCGGCCAACTTCAGAGAACAATTCGAGTTTTGTTGCAGTATTAGTGCATCCTTATTCTGTGCTTGGTGGATGTCAAGGATTGATGAGAGGCATTGCTAAGGGATTGTCAAGTCAAGGTGTGATTGCTGTCACTTTTGACACTAGAGGTGCTGGGAAATCCAGTGGCCGTGCTTCCCTCACTGGATCTGCTGAAATTAACGATGTTATCTCTGTTTGCAAATGGGTTCACACCAATTTCACCACAAACACAATTATCCTTATTGGTTCATCTGCAGGTCAATCTATATTGTTGTTTGTTATTGGATCTGAGACTTGAATTATTCTTGTATTGAATTTGTGATTGATAATAACCAACAGGAGCAGCGATAGCGGGATCTGCAGTTGATCAAGTAGAGCAAGTGGTTGGGTATGTGAGCTTAGGATACCCTTTCGGTTTCACTGCTTCGATTCTTTTTGGAAGGCATCAAAAATCTATATTACAATCCCCTAAGCCAAAACTACTTGTCATGGGTACTAATGATGGCTTTACTAGCGTTAAACAATTGGAGAACAAGTTGAAGGATGCAGCTGGACATAACACAACTCATCTTATTCAAGGAGCTAGCCATTTTCAGATGGAAGGTCCTGCTTTTGATGCAGACATGGCCAACCTCATTCTTCAATTCATTACCACATTATGATCTTACCCCATAGCTAGCTCGTTAGAGTTATACAAGTATTAGTTATGAGTGAATTCATATATTATCTCATGTATTAGTTATTTCAACGTCTATTCTGCACAAAATAATACATAGTTTTTCTCATAATGTAACAGGTTTCTAGATTGTCAACCAAATGTTGTATTAGTTTTATACATTAAATAATTTATTTCATATCTATCTATTAAACATCATATAAGTCATACAAAAATAGAAACATAGATAACTTATTTCATGTCCAACTACCTACCAAAGTTATTTCTGAAACACAACTCATGCAATCAATCCCTTTCTTATTGCATTGCTATTCTTTAAGCACTTGCCAAATATTCTATGAATACAGTACCTAAACAAAAACAAAAGGTGATATCTTCTCATGTCTAACGCTTTGGTGGAAAGATGAGAGAATATTAGTCTATGAAATGGATGAATGTCCTAAGAAGTAAATCCCAGCATAGAGAGAACCTAGGTGGATTCCTTTCATTTGTATCAAGAATATCTTGTACCTGTATTAGTGAGAGATAATAGCTATCATACACACTACCATACATACCATCACAAAAAATAAAAATGTGTTTAGGGAATGAAAACAAACTGAAGCAGTCTAATTCAGGGGTAGTAACATCACAACTAAAGAGTAATAGCATAACATACAAAGACATCTCTACGTTGTCTTGCACGATACATGCAACAGCAAAGTTGGCGCTATAATCCATTGAGCTGATATACGATGTTTGACAGCTCAGGTCCAGAATCTAAATAGACAAAATGTGTTGCCAAACTGAAGCAACTTTATTCAAGGGTTGTAGCAGCACAACTAAAGAGTAATAACATAACATACAAAGACATCTCTACGTTGTCTTGCACAATTCATGCGACAGCAAAGTTGGCACTATAATCCATTGAGCTGAAATACAATGTTTGGCAGCTCAGCTCCAGAATCTAAATAGACAGAATGTATTGCCTACAAATGATGATTATGAAAAAGGACGAAACTAAATAACGATGACATCCTCATCTGGATGATTTTCCGGTGCACCTTGACCTCTTGCCCTCATCCCAGGCTCCATATCAACACCATCATGATTGCTCCCCAGCAGATCGTTCTTATGGAAGAATGGTGGTTCCCCACCTAATCATATAAAAAAAAACTATTATAACCAAAAAAGAACAGAAGATATAGATATATGGCTTTCAAAATCAAGCAAATATTTTGGTATTGCATTCAACGGTTGTCAAAAGGAGGGTCAATCAAAGAACACAATTTCCATTGTTGCATCTTCCAAGATTTACACAAATCTGCTCATTGGATTCACTACTAAGCGAATATGATGGACAGATGGAAAAATCTTTTACGACTTAAAACTTCTGTTGACCATGGATTTTTAAGAACATAACAATGCATGTATTTTTGCTAGACTATTAATAATTCTTACAATGAATTGAATCAGGACATTACGATCCACTTCTCTAGTCAAATCACTCATCAGTCATCACTGTCAGAAAAGCTGGATTGACTTTCATAGAGTTGACGGAAGAATTCACTTAAATTTTTTGGAAGCAGTTAAGTGGTAGAAAACAAACTCAAATTTCAAAAAATCCAGTTTGGGAAATTGTTGGGGAAAAAAGTACACAAATGATCATTGGCAACCATTCCCAAAAAATAAAAATTTGGACTGTTCTTCAATAAGTATTGAAAAATGTTCTCAAACTTATGCAAAAAGTTCCCCAATTTTTTTTTGCAAAAGACTCAAAACCCACATCCTGAGTAGTTTCTTGTACTGATTTTTTCTTTTTTTTTTGGGGGGGGGCAAAAAGCTTTACAACTTTTCTTCAGTGCAGCAAGCCAGCAACTGGAAAGTGTGGCTTGTTTTTGAGGAATTTTGCATTAAAACTGGCAGTAGAGAAGCTCTCTAACACAACATAGTAGGACAAAAAGCAATTAAGTGAGACTCAGCTCAATTCAAAACACAAATTTTGGATAAGTTGCACCAATTTAAAAGAATAACCTTTAACTGTAATTATTTCATACCACTTCCACTCTCACAAACATCGGTGAGTTTGGCAATCACATCAATTAATGCTTGTTCATGTTCCTGTAATATAATCAGGTTTCAGCCGTCAGAAGAAAACAAATATATGGGCTAAAGGAACTGTTTAACTTATTCTACCTTGAGCATTTTCTTTGCCTTCGCAAGCTCAGCCAGATCAGGGTGACTTGCATCAATAACTTTCTCAACCTGGTAAGTCGACAAGGCCAAAAATAAAATGACTTAGACGTGATGTATTATGTATGAGTAATTTAGTTGACCAAGATCAACACAGTATTATACCTTCTTTATCAGTGTTGCTGTGTGCAGAATCTCAATTTCATCTGATGTCTTCTGTACGATTCTATTCTCTGATGCATTGACATCATTCTCAAATTGTTGCCTAGCAAATCTCCTCCCTCTTCCAGCACTTAGAGTATTAACTCCTCCATAGCCTGGCCCACCAGCTCCTCCTACTCGAGATATTCCAGGATCATCACCTATCCAACGAATATCCATGGAGCGAATCTGCATATTCAGAATATAACAAAGTGATTTCACTAATGTATTTCCGAATGTCCCTGTTCAAAATGCAACAATATTATCCCGATGTCTTTCAGAACTCTTTTCTTTGGGAAGGTATAATGTCCTTTGGGTGCTCATAATCAAGAAATATATTGTCGCAGCAAGTCTGAAGCAGAGAGAATCCAGAATTTATAGCAACAATATTATCCCGATGTCTTTCAGAACTCTTTTCTTTGGGAAGGTATAATGTCCTTTGGGTGTTCATAATCAAGAAATATATTGTTGCAGCAAGTCTGAAGCAGAAAAGAATCCAGAATTTATAGCCACCATAAGAGAAATGAAGAATTTTAAAAACGTGTAATGGTCCTGATATATCTAGAAATACATTGGTGCAATAATCACGATGCAAAAATGCATACGAATTTATCCAAAAGAGGGCCAAAAGTGGGGAATATAAATAAACATCTCAAAGAACGCACAAATGGCACTTGTTTATACAAGGCTGAAAGGCCACTGAAGAAGAACAAGTTCTAGTTTCTCTAGGTCAATTCACTGATTGGAATCATTATTTTGTGGAAGAAACTATGATACAACAGTTGAACTTCACAAGTTAAAAAGAGAAAGGGGAAAGACAAAGGAAATCACTTATCAACCCAAAAATACAGATTGACATCCATGCAAGAATTTGACCAATTTCCCACCAAAATAATACAAAATTATTTGCACAATATTCAGATCAGAAGAATAAAAGAAAATGACCATGGTTTAACTTTGGCATTCTTCCAGACATGTGCTCTGCACAGTAAAAGGTGAGGTGAGGGAGACCATGGAGGAATTTCATGGGGGGAGAATTTGAAAGGAAAAAAAAAACTCAGCAGATCTTTCACTGTCATTATCCCAAAAAAGGAAGGAGCAACAAGCATCAAAGACTATAGACCTATTAGTTTAGTCAGAAGCATCTATAAGATTTATTTCTCAATATCTAGCATATCCTTAATGCTGAGGAATACAACATTACTAGTTTTTTTTTAAAAAGCATCTATATGATTATTTCTAAGATGCATTCCGATATACTAAAGGAGATCTTAGAGGAGACCATGTCTACTTCGGAAAATGCTAGTGGAAGGTAGAAAAATACTAGACATAACTTTGGTTGGCAAATGAAGCTATGGACTCTAAAAGAAAGAAAGGAGTACCAGGTGTTTTGAGCAGTAAATTGGATCTGATCATGTAAACCAAGAGTTTCTAGATTTTGTAATGTTGAAGATGGGTTTTAGTGTTAGATGAGGAAATTGGGTCAAGTGTTGCATATCTGCCGTTAGGTACACAGGTCTTATGAATGGTAATTTGTGAGAGTTTTCCAGCAGCTCGAGCAACCTGCAAAAGTGAGAACTACTATCTCCCATCTTGTTCATTCCTGTATAGAGGCATTGAGCAAGATGAAGAACAAGGTTGTAGCTGGTGATTAATTGAGGGGTTTTAGTGCAGCGGTGGCAGAACATTGTTCCGGGTGGGTCTCATATCTCTATCTATTATTTGCAGATGATACTATAATTTTTTGCAATGCAGATAGTACCAAGTTGAAATATTTGGGATGTGCAGCAGTTACATGGTTTCAAGTGTTGTCAGGTCTTAAGATCAGCATCATGTGGTCTTATTGAATTGCAAGGTTGGGGCTCTTCCTCCCACCTAATTTTGTATTGCCACAAGGATCTTCTAATAAGGATAAAGTGGAAAGGAATCTGGTGATTCAAAGGTTTTCTCAAGAGGTTTTAGGATGGCACAAGAAACAGATGTCTAAAGGAGGAAAGGAAGTGTAGATTAAGAGTGAATTGAGTATCCCTGCCTACTTCATGTCCTTGTCTCATGCACCACCTTGTGTCACACAAAAGCTGGAAAGACTCCAAAGGAGTCCTTTATGGGATGCAACAAACGGGGCAAGGAAGTTCCATTTGGTACAGTGGGGAACTGTGACGTCTCCTAAATCTTGGGGTGACCTAGGGGATTAAAGATCTAAGGGGTTGTCCGGTTACTAGGATGGGATAGACAAGGATATCCCATGGGACTAGCTATTCAACCTTCTATATGGGATAGCTAATCCCACTATTTTAGTACAAAATGATTCCCAGGACTAATTAACACCCATAACCAAACACAAGATAAAATAATCCGCATTTATCCCAAGATTGTTATCCCTTATTGCACCAACCAAACAACCCCTATGGATGTTTAAAAAGACCTATAGAGGAACAAGTTTTTTTGGAAGGAGGTGATAGCGGAGAATTACAAGGTCTTGGAAGGGGGTTGGAGAACAAATAATGTTCTTTTTTGAAAATGAATTATTATTATTTTTTTGAAAATGAATAATGTTCTTTTGCCTTGGAGAAATATTTTCGGAGGATGGGTAGGGTTTAGCGGAACATACATTCAAGGTAGGAGATGTGGGAAGGATAAGGTTTTTGGGACGTTGGTGGCGCTGGAGACAACAGTAACATTTTGAGACTTACTTTTCCTAACACATACAGAATCACATGTCATGCCAGAAGGAGAATACAGTGCAGCTCATGAGTCAAAGACTACAAGATGGAAAAGTATTTCGGAACTCGAGTTTTAGGAGGAAATTCCAGAATTGGAGGCTGAATGAGCTCCAAAGCATAATTAAAATGCAAAGTACACTACAAAAAGGTCATAATGTATGGAGGTCAGGAGCAAGGAACTATGGAGTCACTTCTGTTAAGTCATAGTATGAGAAGCTCTTGATCAGACTTGGATCTTTCAGTATGGTTTCCAAAAGTACCACGGGGGATTTCTCTGCTTGGCACGGAAAAGTACTACAGAAGATATGTTTCCCTGCTTGGTTTGTTGCAAAAATGTGATCCTAACGGCTAGGTAACAACGAAAAAAAGGTTTTTCACCTGATCAAGTGGAAATCTTTAATTGTGAGTAAGGTTCAAGGTGGATTGTAAATTAGAAACCTGAAGAACCACAACAAAGTCTTCAAGTTAGAGTGATTATGGAGGTACTCTCAAGACCCTCAAAATCTATAGAGCAAGGTGACTTTGAGGTCTATCAGGTTACTATGGCCTGCTCTAAGGAATCAAGCTTCTAGCTGTGTGAAATGGAACCAGGACAACTTTCTGGAATGACAACAAGTTGGGGAATGGAGCTCTGAAGGTATTATTCCTTGATATTTTCCTTTTGAAACTGGGTATTATTCCCTGTTTTTTTATGATCTATTCCAACACCAACAGAAATATATAGCTAAAATGTGGTCTCCTTAAGGCTGGGAGCTGAAACTTAGAAGGGGCTTGTATGATTGGGAGATGAATAGAATGACTGAGTTGTACAAAGTACAAACAATTCGAAAGCTTCACAGGACTACACAATGGAGATGACACATTGAGATGGCAAGGACATAGCAATGGAAAGTTCAGAGTTAATGCAGCTTACAAAATGATAAATCAACCTGAACTTTAATTCACCAATTGAAGATATTTGGAAGACTAAAGTCCCTACAAGGTTGCATGCTTCTCAAGGTTACTTGCAAATGAAGATGTGCTCATACATGATAATCTAATCAGGAGAAAGATGCATTTTGACTCAACGTGTTATTTAAGTGAAAAGGAGGTGGAGACGGTTGGCCATCTATCTTTACATTGCAGGATAACAGACCAATTATGGAAGATCTTTATTAATCTCAAAGGGGCATAAGCTTGGACAATGCCAAGAAAGATTACTGAAGCTCTCTTTTGTTGGGAAGTAAATGGAACCGCTGGAACTGGAGCAGGTCACAGAGACAGATGGAGGATGACTTGCTTGCATTTGATGGCCAATTTAGAGATAAAGGAACTCTAGATGTTTTGAGGACAGTAGCAATACAGGAAGATCACGTGGGTGAAACATAGGAGAATCAAAGAAGTGCTAAGAAGCTGGAAAAGAGATGGCAATGCAGTGAAGGAGGAGAGATGGAAGATGATCCCTGCATGTATTTGGTGGACCATATGGAAAGAGAGGAATCAGAGATGTTTTGAAGGAAAAAAGAGCAACATACAAAAGATCAAGACAGACTGCTACGTTTTCTATTTTTGGTGTAAACAAGTAGTTATAGACAGCACAGAAATTGATTGGCTGTAATTAGATATATTAGGATTTTGACACTGCAAGAGATTACTGGGGATCTTGGTACCAGGGGCGCGGGAACAAGAAACTCCAATAAATAAAAGAAAGACAATAGAAGTCCTCTCAATAGCCGAGGGCCCACTTCCCTATATGCGCTTACGGAAGGCGAAAAGCTTGATTCTCATAGATTAGACTTTTTGTGATGGGGGACTACATTTTGTTGTAGTATACATTTGGATATATAGAAGTAAAGTTTACCATTCTCAAAAATAATACTTCCTTTCTTTTTTTGAAACGGGTAATGTGTGTGTGTGTATATATATATTAGATCTGTACCATAACAGTGCTATCTACAATTACAAAAACCTAACCATGCTTAGGACTACTGCTTTACAAGGAACCTATCATATCAACTACTGATTCAGTCTCCTCTACATAAAAAAAAAAAATACAATTCATCTAGACTTTCTGCACATAATTACTATTGTCTTCAAAAATTCTATAGTTCCTCTCCTTCCAAATGGTCCACTATATCAAGCGGAGACAAGTTTCCACCACTTCTTTTGTCTCTCTGCACCACCATTATAGTTCCAGCACTTCAATAAATCACAGCTTATTGCTGGCATAGACCATCTTAGTCCTACCATGTTCAAAAAAAGTTGTCACAATTTTCCAGTTATAGGACAAGTTATAGGACAATGTAGAAACAGATGGCTATTGTTTTCTCTGGCTGCACCACACATACAACATCTAGAGCATAGATGAAATCCCCTTCTTTTTAAGTTTTCATGAGTGAGACTTGCTTCTCTAGCTACAAGCCAAAAAAAACATAAGAAATTGTAAGGGGCCTTAGTCTTCCCAATGAATTTCCATGGTCACCGGTCAAATTGTGCATTTTGCCTAATCAGAAAAACCCAACCAAGACAATAAGAAAGAGAAAGGGTGAGAAGGGATCACCCTGTGTCAAACTTCCTTTTGAAGAGAAAAACCTTCTGGAGATCCATTCACCAAAATTGAAAATTTTACCGTCTTTATGCAAAAAAGAAACCCATTTGATCCACTTCACACCAAATCCCACAACTTTTAGAACTTTAAAAAGAAAGTACAAATTGACAGGTCATAGGTTTTCTCAATATCAAGTTTATATAGGATGCTTGTTTCCTGTCCATTAAGTCAGGAATCAACACATTCATTGGCTTTCACAAGGTTGCATCCATAATCTGCTTACCTCTTATGAAAGCGCATTTGGTGACCGTTTACCAGCTTGTTGATCACTATCTTAAGCCTCTCTGTGAGTAGCTTAAAATATGATTATAGATGTGAGTAGCATCCATAATCTGCTTACCTCTTATGAAAGCCCATTTGGTGACCATTTACCAACTTGTTGATCACTCTCTTAAGACTCTCTGTGAGTAGCTTAAATATGATTATAGATGTCCCAATCAAACTAATGGGTCTGAAATCTTTAAGACTGCTAGCACCATTTTTCTTGGGAATTCATCCAATATAAGTCTTATTAAAGCTCTTCTCAAAGTATTCACTTCTATGAAAATTCCTAACAGTGTTCACTAGATCTTCTTTCACAATCTCCCAACATCAACTAAAAAATCCCATAGAGTAGCCATACGGGCCTGGGGCTTTGTTAGCAGCACACAATTTCAGACATTCTAACACCTCTTGTTCTTCAAAATCCCTCTGTGGCCATTCATTCTCCTCTTCAGTACCTTTATAATCACCTTGAAAGTTGAATTTGGGTCTCCAAGTTTTTGTCTTGGTGTAAATTTTCTGATAGAACTCCACAATCTCTCCCTTATCTGTGTGGATCCATGACGCTATCTCCCTGCACGTCTAACTTGTCGATGTGGTTGTATCTCTTATGAAAATTGGCCTCTGAAAAATACTAAGTATTCTATCTCCTTGCTTCAGCCATAATATTTTAGATATTTGTCTCCATGCGATTTCCTCATTTTTTGCCACTTCATGATACTCCATTTGGCATTTGTAAACTTGCTTTCAATAACAATTCATCCTTTGTTAAAAGTCTTTTCTATTGTATGGTATCCATAGACCTGATGTTGTATAGGATATCAGCCTTCTTAATCTTTAGGTTCCCCCATATGAAACACTCCACTCCTTCAGTTTTGATTTCACAAACCTCAATTTGTTGGCCAAGATGTAATCTGTTTTCTGCCAGAGGCTTCATAAGATGTCCATCATTCCTCCACAGTTCGCTAGAAACCTACAACCTCTATCCATCAATTCTCAAATTTAAAATAGGATTTGGAAAAATCCCACTCCCCACGTTTAAAGAAATAGGCAGTGGTCAAATTATATAATCCTGGGTAGCACACAGATTGTTTAATTTTGCTGAACTTCTCACATCCCATTCCACAAAGTGCAAAAACCTATCAATTCTTAAGGAACATTTTTTATTATTACCCCTAAACCAAGTGTATTTTCCACCTAGAAGAAGAGGGTCAATAAGTTCGAAGTCTTTAATGATTTTAGAGAAGTCCTTGCAATTAGGGGCATAACACCCAGTCAATAAGTTCAGTGTTTCGATCCACCCAAGATCCATCACAAGCCCCTCTAGTTCCTATTAATTCCAACCAAAGCTCCTTCCTTTCTTTCCTGCAATTAGGGGCATAACACCCAGCTGCAATTGTCCACCATAGAGCAGAGTTTACAGGAGATAGAAGAAACTCCAAAGTGGATTAATTCCCCTGTCACCCTTTTGTCCCACATAATAAGGATCCATCCACTTCTTCCATTGGCCTCCAAACCCACATAATCAGCCCATCTATTACTCGTATATTATTGAATAAGTGTTTAACTACCTTCACCATAATCCCCTTCCATTTTAGTTTCGGGAAACAATAAATATCAGCCCTCTAATCATGGATTAGAATTTGATCACCCTTCTTTTATCAATATCATTTAGTCCCCTCACATTCCACGAGATAATGTATATTTTCATTGAGAAACACAGCTAGCGTCCCTCCCCTTATTCGGCTCGCCATCTTTGAATTTAACTCCGAATTGAAGAAGATTCTTCACTTCATAGTGGCCCCTAGGTTTAGGGGATGTTGGTTCAGCATTATTGAATTTTTCCCGTCTTTTTTATCGAGCTTCAATAACAAAGACCATACATACTTCATCTTCAAACCCCTAAAATCCACACCAAACTGTTTGCTGAGTTGCATAATCTTTTGTTTCACCCATAGGGAAGCCTCCTCCTATGCTATTTGCACTTGAACTTTCAGAGGTTGTATATCCTCTCCATTGGCCACTGGTCCAACTGTTGAAATTGATCCACATGCAATAAATTGTTCTCTCTGTATTGTCTACCTCCATGCGTCAACCCCCAAGTGATCATTTGTGTTGTCGTCTACTCCACAAAATTGGATTATTTGAGAATTGCATGTGGAATTAATATCTAGGTTACGTATTTTCTCCTCACTCCTCTACTGCCAGCTACAAATTGTGTTCAATGGAACATTGCATATATGCTCTATTTCAGTGTTAAGAGGGTCGAAACAACGGGGTTTAGTTCATATGAAAATACAACAATTTGGCCCCATATCTTTCCTTGTGGCCTGGAGTTTTAAAGATAGGTCCACAACAAAGGTAAGGTTTCTGTAACTCTTTATCATTTGCTTCCTCTAATATTTTCAATTGGGTCAGCCCACTATCAATAGAAGGCCCAAAATCTTTCCTTTTTAAATTATCAAAGACTACTCTCCCTCACGTGCCTGCGTCTCCTTCCCCCAAGAAGATCTGATTAGATTCTTTCCCTTTTCGGCATTCGTGTGATCTGCGATGTCAGCACCATAGTAATCAACCCTGCACTGTAGATTGAAGCTCTCAATTACCTGATGGTTTCTCATAACAATCTGACCATTTTCTCCAACAACCACCCTCATCGGAGTTTCATTCCAGATAGGTATGATGAAGACCAAACCCTTGTCTTCTATTATTATTATTTTTGGTACATTACTACCCACTCCTTTTATCTTCAGCCTTGCCCATTTGAGATGGTTCTTCAGTGATGTTTCTCCTTTGTTTGTAGCCATCCACCACACTGGTCTCCAATGGCTTTGGAAGTTTTCTCTAACCAGAGGTGTAACAAGTGCCCCATAGCTCTGATCCATGTCCAACCTTTCTCTTGAATGTCCGTGCAACAATCGCCGACCACCACTCCAAGAAGATTTTCTCCTTTTTCCAATCCCATGCTCCTTGCATAACATGCTCTGCCATATGTTTGTTTGGAAACTCAAAGAGGAAAAAAGAGTCTGTCATCTCATAGATGTTCACTCCAAAGGGGTTTTTCCAAGTCGAAAGGACCCATCGTCTTAAATCATAAAGAGTTGGCATGTCCTTCAAATCACTTCTGAAAGGGCAACAAATCTGGCTAATATAATCCATTCTCAATGGAAACATTACGTCGTTCTACAACAATTTTTCTGTTGCTTGTATTAACCAGAACTTCCTTTTGATCATTTGACTGCCACTTGCAATCTTTAAGGTAGCTACATGTGGTATTTTAGGATCTGCCTTTCTGAGGAAGTTTGTAATAAATAGATTTGTGTCTTCCTTAATGAATCTATCAATCTTAAATTCAATATCCTTCCACCCTACATTAAATGCAACTTCTGGAAGAATAATAACAGATCTGTTGTCTCCCTGAACTGAAACGATAGTGATAAATCTGTCATGCTTGTTGCTTTCCCTTGAGCAAAGTATAAGCAATGTCGCTCCTTGGTTTTCCCAGTGTTTAGGGAAGCGAGAAGTGGAAAAAAGTGACGAGGGCTCGCTTCAATGAAGCGAGAAGCGTGACGCGAAGGATGATATTGCAAATCAGAACAAAAAAAAATAGAGCACAGAGAAAGATATACAAATCGGGAAAAAAACAGAGAAACAGAAAGAGAAGAGAAGAGAAGAAGAAAATTACGTTGCGTTGCGGCAGCCACATGAGTCGCCGCAGCAGTCACACAATGGAGGGAAATGTTTGGAAAAGCTTACCGTGAGTATTTTTACAGAATTTTAAAAAAAAAAACTAGTTAACACTTAAGCAAGCTTTTTCTCGCTTTAAATAAAAGCACGCTTCTCCTGCATCGCTCCAAGGCATTAAAGTGACAGGCTGTCGCTTCGCGGTTAAAGCGAGCACTTCGTCGCTTTTAATGACACTGGGATTTCCATATTCTCGGTTGAGATTCATTGTCTCGAGAAGCTTCCTGAAGGACAAAGCATATCCACTCCATAATCTTGCTATTGAAAGTGGTTCTACGCATCAAATTACAGCTTCATTCCACTCAATCAAACCATAGTTCAGACCTTGATTAAAGTCTAATGATTTCATAAGACTTAAACCCTGCTGAAAAGTACATTCGATTCTCCCCCATTGTAAAAGAGTCTGAATGTCCACCAGATATATGATATGAAAAAAGAGACAAAGAAATGGAGAAAGAGGAAAGAAAATAGTTGCAGTAATCATAGTGGGTGAAAAATGTGCTACCAGGCAGGTCAAACTCCGGAAAGAGCGCAAATCTACAATCATAGGAAATAGGGAAGAGAAAACTCCGGAAATGTGCTGGGAGCATTTCTAAGTTACATTTCTTAGTGTCATTAAGTTCCCCCATACTTCCTTTTGGTGTACCATTCCTCCTTGTATAAAATATTAGGTAACCCATATCTTTTTGTAGGTTCTCTTTTTTTGGTATACCACTTGTATACATGCTTTTTTTACCCAAACATTCAATAAGATGTTGTGCCCCTTGTTCTAATTTAAGTGTCTTAATTTGACTAGGCAACGGAGTTTAAAAAAATAAGAATCTAGTGCTCTTAAACTAAAGATATGTGTAATGTACCAAAATACCCTTTGAATCATGTGGTCTTAAACAAGCTATGCAGAATGCTGGAATCTGAGAGTTACCAAATATAGAAAGAGACATTCCTTTGAAACAAACTAAAACTGAAATGGAGGGATTATTACTTTTATCAGAATAAAGCACCAAATTCATATGTACCACAAATGAAGCAGGAATGTGTCACCAATTGACTAACAAAAGAGAGTACCTCTTTGAGATCAACCCATTCCCAAGTTTCATTTGGTGTATTCATATCATACACCAAAGCATGCCGACCCTAAACAAGGAAAATGCAAGTCATATAAGTTTGAAATTCACAGCACAAGCAATTTGCTTGTGTAACGTAACAGAAATGCAAGACCTAAAGGTCCCTAATTTATAAATAGCATGTATTTAGTTCACGGAACAGCATATCCATTGTAATAATTTGCTTGTTTATCCACTACTATATTAGTTTTAAAACAACCAGCAACTAAAGCAACTTCTGATTTAAGAGAGATATTAGAAACTAAAAGCAGCATAATCAAGTTTCAAGAAAAAAACTTTCCGAAATATTAGGATTGCACTGAAAAGTTTTTAACTCAACAAGCCCTGCCCTCAACCCCCTATACCCAGGAAAGGAAGGTTAAGGCAATAGCAAAAAATCTAAAGTGTGATAAGTTCCATCGAAGTAGAAAAAGTTCTATTTAGAAGAACCAAATTGAGAAGGAACAATAAAACATTCCAAATAAAAAATTTAGCACATAGGGGAATCTTGAGAACTCATTGCCTCTTGCATTCACTCCCCCTTTCTCTAAATCTTGAGGCTGAAAGAATAGGTAATTCATCTCACTCTCTTGCATCGTGTCTGAGTTCAACCTTAAACTACACTCCCTTCCAAAAGAAAAGGACAGTTTTGGCAGGCAAAGAGAGCTATATTGGCAGGCTAGTAACACTCGGAAATCATGATAGCTTCTGATGACCATTTTTAACATCAGTATGGTGACAGATAATGCACCCTTTCCCTATTTATGCACATATATTGAATAACCTCCAACATACTAATTAAATCCAGAACATACATCAACAGCACTGTAGTCAGTTATAATGGCCTCGTAGAAGTTGTTGTCATCTGGCCACCTAGTCATCACTCTTCTCCCAATCAGGGGATCGCGCGGTCTTTCAGCAAGTTCACCAGAACGAAGAGCACTTGAAGAACCAGGAGCAGCCTGCTGATAATGAACAGGCCTTGAAGAGGAGAACACTTGCTGGCCCTATTGAGAAGATAGAATATATAACAAGTTAAAAGATACATCGATATGCCAACGATATCTATACCTTTGATAATAGGAAGATAGCTTCATTAGTTATCAAGAAAACTTACAGGTCTACACCTAAATCCTCCATTTCCTGGTGCTGCTCCCCATTTTGCACCTGGAGTAGTAGGTTGCGTGCTCGCTGCAATTGTCTGATGGTGCAAGGACTCCAACGGGGCACCAAGTGGCATTATCACAGATTGTGACATTTTTGGCCTCTTTCTTGATCCAGAAACTGTTGGACTGGGGAGTTGATCATGAGCAGGTTGGTTTCCATTGGTCTTTCTCCACTCCCTGATACTATGAATACGGTTATCGGCATTGACCTTGGTCAGTAGGTCTCTGTGCTCATCGTCTGACACTCTCAGTTCTTTCCTGAGTTCTGTTATCAAGCTTTCCTTTTCCTGAATATTACAGATTCGGTAAAGCACAGTGCCTTCTCAAAAGAATGTTATACAATTATAGACAACGAAAACACTGAATGTAAATGTTTTATACCCATGTAAGAGCATCAGACTGTGCTTTGAAAGCTCGAAGGATTGCACCATAGGCATCCTGCTCAAGGTTGTGAATTTCGACTTCCATATCAACATACATCCTTTGGTATGGGGCTGAACTTATACTAGACCTACCGTTTCCACCTATAATACTTCCTGCAGGGGCTCGATTATATTGTGATTGAGGCCGATCATCATCAGTACCTACATTAATTGCAAAACAAGGGAAAACACCATTGAACTGGAGGTAGCTTTCATTAAGCAAAAAATGAATCTGTAAAATCAGTTACTTAAAAAGAATGCTTAGCAGCCCTTCCTTCTCCACAAGCACAGTAAAAAGGTTGTTTAACATATTTGGTCTTTACGGTAAAACATTACCTAACCAAATGCTTAATATGTCATTATGGTAAGACATTACCTAAATAAATGCTAACTGCGCTATTTACTTTAATGATATCTACATGGAGAGGGAGGGGAGCAAATTTAGATGTGTGCAGCGCAAAGAGTTGGTTACAAACCTCACCTAGATTTATATCCAAGATGCTAATAGTGCATCTTTTGATTGGCCCAGGCAGACACTGTAAGCAACACAATAAGCATACAAAATATAAAACTCATTTTTCTGTAAGAATGTGACAAGAGACATTAAAGGGCAACAAAGTTGTCTTTTATTGCACGTCACAATGGAAAAAAGTTTGTCAAATTGTCGAAAACTTATTATGGAAAGACACATTTGAAATAGAGAAGGGAACTCCAAATGATTTTTGTAATCATAATCGTATACAAGAGATAAAGCAGTAAAAAGTCCATGGTTGAAAATATTGATCATCAAAAAAGAAAATAGAGTAAATGGACAACTAATATAACAAGATAAGTCACAAGTGCCCACACCCACAAGTGAATTTACATTTAGCATCTTCTCAACTTTCTAATTTTGATGATAACAGATTAACAGTAAGATTTATTTCCCTTTACTATCTTCATTGCAAGTGTTTCTATATTTTTTAAGGTGACAAAACTACAAACACAAAGCTTCCAAACTCCATTGCTACACCACCCACAACATGATCGGTGAAAAAACTCCGCTAAGCAAGAAAACATAAAATTTAGTTCGCAAGCCTTATATTCAACCTCCTCCGGCCAAGCCCATCCCCAACAGTTCCCCAATATTTCATGTGTTAGCTACCTAAGTTCCGTGGACTCTTCATTTTTGTTGTCGACCACGTGTCGACACGACACGCGGACACGGTGCGGGTGAATGATTCCTGTGAGGTTCAGTAAACCCACATCAGATACTTTGACCATAGTCGATGGACAAATTTGGGGAGGATTGAAATTTTGATTTCTCTAAATAAAAAATAAAAACAGATTTTAGACGTGGGAAATGACATGGCTTCAATCTTTTTTAGCTTTTTCTCTTGGTCAATTTTGTTATTTATAATGTTTTCTTTCTCATAGAAAAGAGGGATTCTAAATTAATTATTAGCATGTTGCTTTTTGACAATTAATTTATGTTTTTTAACACTCATCTTGGAGAATGAAAAATTGAATTCTACAACATAAATGTTAGTTTTCCACAAAATATCTTTATAGTTCTATTTTTATAATTTTGCATTTTTTAGTCCAATCTCAGTGCACTCATATTAGTGTTGTCAAAGGCGCGCTTAAGCCCGGAAGCGAGGCTCAAAACGTGTTGAGAGCTTCGCCTCGCTTTATGTGCGCTCCAGTGTCGTCATAAAGGTCCCAAGACATATTTTTCCTTGTCAATGAGACTCTTCTGAAGAGGTGACACTAAACAATTGATATTTCACTTTATCTTAATCTTTTTTCAATTTCTTTGTACATATATTTGTCATTCATGCTTATAATTATTAATCTTTGCGCCTTTTTCCATTAAAGTCCACTCTTTATTTATGCTTTGCGCTTAAAGTCCCAATGGACCTTAGAGCTTTTTTGCATTTTTCGACTGACTCATATCCCTACCTAGATCCGTACCCCGAATCTTAAAATTTAAATTTTGCCAAATCCAACCCTTGGATCCGCATCCGTGTCAGATATTTGCACCCGGGTCCAAGTAACTTAGTATATAAGCAGGAGGTTTGGAGCCTAAAAAATGAGTGGGCAATTATACATGGCATTTATTACATATTTCCTTGAATCCATTGTTTATTAAAAGTAAACTTGCCAAAAAAATGACAAGGTTCATGGGACTTGAAAGGAGAAGTGGAGTGCACAATTTATGTCAAATTAAAAATACCAAACATATAAAGATTTAGTAATATAATAATCAATTTCAACTAAATTTACTAATTTTAGCATCCAATATACAACAATGTAGATATTAAGCTAACTCTCAAAGTTGGGATTCAAAAGACAGATCTTGTCGGCACCACTTTGTGCACCAACTCATGCAGCGATCACTCCTCAGTTCGCATCGCTTAAGTGAAGAAATGATAGCTTTTATTAACGCAATTTAAACCTAGACTCGAGAAGAGAAGAGAAAATGAAAGCAAGAACAGATAGCCTTGTTTTCTCCAACTAATTCAGAATAAAACCACTTTCTCCACAGATGGTAAACAATCTGCAGAATATATAACATGGTCAATGGGGTGATAATACTATCTCTATGAGTATTGAAAGAAAAAGAAGACGATAAAGTGGCATTAGTGAAGAAGAGAATGCCGTAAAATCCATTAGTTTGCATTCTCAGATTTAACCCCACCCCACCTCTTTTAAAGGAGAATAATGGAAAAGGACAGGAATTAACCATTGGCCCCATGCTTGGAAACTATACAAGGGAATGAAAATGAAAGAGAAAAGTAGGAAATCAAAGACTTGATTTTTCCAGAAAGAAAAAACGTCACGATACACATTTGCTTTTCAGCAAGTTAGATGTATCAGGATATCTTGATACAAATTTTCTTAAACTAAAGATTCCATGTATTGAGTTTAGAACAAAAAAATCAACTCAAATCACCACTCTTCGCCATTATTTTGAACACATAAAGAGGCATAACGAGCAGACAAAAATAAGAAAATCTCGCCTAACCATTCAAACTACGGAAAAAACGAATTCCAAACAACATGCATTTTTACAACATAAGAGAAAACCCTAGTTTCATTGTCCATAGTTTTCAGAACAAATTTACAGAACACAAATCCCTTTATGGGAAACCCAAAATATGAAATCTTAAACAGAATGAGTACACAATTACATATGATTGATCTTCTGTTCCAACTCTGGAGGGTTTAGGGCAATTGGCAAAACCCTAAATTTACATAAATAGACAAGAAATGTAGAAAATTGAGGGATTTACCGCTGCTTTCTAAAAGCCCATAGTCCATACACCGGATCTTCAAACTATATTAATCTCAGAATTCGACAAATTAAATGAAATGAAACGGTTTTCTGATGCAGAAAAGATTGTTGTTGTTTTTTTTTAATGCCCTTGCCGCCTGCGTCAATACATAGAAGATATATAGAGAGAGAGACAAAGAAAGAAGGAAAGTAAAAACAAGCAGAGATTCGACGAATAATTAAGGACCGACAAGAGGGAATTGGGCTCAAATGAAAGAATACAACATTCAAAGGGATGGGAATTTATATACCACTTTGTTTGGCTAAATAAATAAAAGAAAAAAGGTACCATTAGGAAACTCAAATTATAGGGAAAAGAGTCAAAAATATCTCTCAATTTTGTTTTATTAGTCGACTATATCCCTACCGTTAAAACAAAGTTATTTATATCATCGCCATCACTAATTTCACCATTTATACCCTCAATTAATGGAAATATTCAAATTGACTCAAATTAACCCGAATTTTTAAAAAAAGACCTATTCCATATTTTAAACCCAGTGCCCATAGTATAACCCGTATAACCCATTCCCCTTTTACCCATTCTTTCAAAAAAAATTCATATAACTCATTCCCCTTTTACCCATTCTTTCAAATTTTTCCATATAACTCATTCCCCTTTTCCCGTTAAATCATTTGTGTTTCCATGGTGAATTTGTTCGACATAATTTGTATCATTTTATTGAACCCTTTATTTGTCATAATCAAGTAATGACCAGAATCATGACCCAAATAAGATATATGTATCCAAGTTAACCCTAAAATGCTCCAGAAAGCATATGAATCAAGAAACTATCACTAAAAATTACACCATAGAAGGTCAAGAAAAACAAAAACCCAATAAAACAGAATGAATACATAACCCCATGACCCTTTTTCTCAAACAATTTAGCATTAGCAAAGTCAACGCAAAGCTTTCTATAATCCCTTGATACCTCAAAAACCTGATAATCTTCTAAATAATAACCAGTAAAGAAGGTATCAGGACGTTTCCAAGCAGTACCTGGATGAAAAGCAATGAATGCATTAGTTTCTTCTTGTCCAGCAAGATTAAGTAAAGGAATATCCCCACCAGGGTGTTGCTTAATCCAATCAGTCACATTAAATGGGTAAGCGAAATGAAGAACAATGGAGGAGAAGTTAATGGGTAAAGGAAAATGGGTTATATGGAAAAAAAATGAAAGAAAGGGTAAAAGGGGAATGGGTTATACGGGTTATACTATGAGGTAGTGGGTTTAAAATATGGAATGGGTCTTTTTTTTTAAATTCGGGTTAATTTGAGTTAATTTGGGAATTTCCGTCAATTGAAACGTATAAATGGTGAAATTAGTGACGGCGAGGGTATAAATAACTTTGTTTTAATGGTAGGGTATAGTCAGCTGATAAAACAAAGTTGAGGGTATTTTTTACCCTTTTCCCCAAATTATATGGTGTTCTCTACCAAGAAAAATTTAAGAATGACTTTCTCTTTCTTTTTTTCTTTTTTTAACTTGAGGATAATAGTTGCCACAATTTCTATTATTGCCTTTGTTCTTTGGGTGAGCACTCTATATATGGTGAACAGTTTGTGTACATTGGATAAACATGTAATAGCCTGCAAATCACACAAGGTATGTAATATGGGTGGGCATGGTATGGTACGGTACGGTATTTGAAAGTTTCGATACCGTAATTTTGGTATTCGGTTTTGAAAATATTATACCATTACCATGCTAATTTAATTTGGTATAGTTCGGTATATTGAAGTTCAGTTTTGGTATTTTACAATATGGTAAATCGATATGGTAAATCGATAACCATAATTTGTTCAACTTCGACTAATATATACTGGTATAATAGAGTATTATGACGTCGATAATTAAAAAAACGTCTCAATTGTATCATACTAACACATCACACATGTAGAAATATATATATGTGCAAAATAAAGTACAAACAACTCTTTTTGTTAATCAATTACAATTCAAATACATTTCAATCAAAATAAAATAGTCAAAGTTTTAACTTCTAAACATTTAGTTTATACTAATACTAGGTTGCCTATTTGTTAGTATTTTAATAATGTATATATGTTATTTATGTAACTATATACTTCGGTATGATATTCGTTATGTTATATCTAAATACCAAATATTGTACTGAATACCAAAAAACATAAAAATGTATATCATATACCACACCAAATATCATAATGTCAAAACTACGGTGTTAAAATTTTTGGTATGGTATGGTATTTCGGTATGTACCATACCATACCCACCCTTATGTAAACAACATTAGGCAAGCCCTACGCGATAAAATTTAAATATTTAATTATTTTTTTGTTCAAGTCTACCAGTCTGTTAGGATGCCTCAGCTACATACATCACTGCATTTTCACTTGACACCTATCACAATGATAAACGACTCATTTCGCTGTGACCTTCTCTTGAATTTTCAAAACAACTTATGTTGCTCCATCCTCGCAGGGGCAGAGAACCCATCATTGTCTCGGCTGTGCTATCGGAAGATCTGGGAAGTTGGAATAGGAGAGCACTCTTCTTGGGGTAGGCTTACTACTTAGATGCTTTTAGTAGTTATCCGCTCCGTACTTGGCTACCCAACGGGGTATGATAACTGGTACACTAGAGGTGCACCCTTCCCTATCCTCTCGTACAATGGAAAGGTCCTCTCAACGCTCTAATGCCCACACCAGATATGGATCGAACTGTCTCACGACGTTCTGAACCCAGTTCACGTACCTCTTTAGTAGGAAAACAACCCAATCCTTGGAACATACTACAACCCTAGGTGGCGAAGACCCGACATCGAAGTGTCAAACTGTAACACCCCGTATCCGAAAATAGACCAGATTGCAGAGTTTTGGTGTTCCCGGTGGCACCCACGGGCACCATCCACGGACAATAAGAGGACCCACGGTCAGTCTTACAGGTCTGTGGTTCATGTCAGCAACCTCCCCCAGAACTCAGCCAGAAATTCGACCAAGTGTTGACCCACGGTCGGACCTATGGTCCGTAGGTTAGGTCATGGACCGTGGTTCGTGTCCGTGGATCGATGGCCCAAAAGACTAACTTCAGTCTTGATTGACGGTTAATAGCACGGACCGTCAGTCGATCGACGGTCTGTAAGTCTGACCATAGGTAAGGGTCAACAACCAGTTAGTTGAAAATTGTTGATAGGTCAAATTCAGATGGTCATAAATTTTAGCACAAAAATAATTATGTGTCTCATGACCTATGATATGATAGATAATTGAATCTTCTTTCCAACGCCACCAAGGTTGCTAAAATCCGACCTCCGAGTAAAACGTTATGCTCATTTTAGTGAAGCCCTGTCGGGCAGACTTGATCGACGGACCCAATCGACGGACCGTCTATTGATTGACGGTCCGTCAGTCCAATCTGTCGATCACTCCGACAGCAATTAAGTCAGGGGTCTTTTGGTCTTTTCCTATTTCGTTTAACCCTTAAGATACGTCGTTTAAACTCTAAATAATGAGATTTTAGTCAGTTTAAGCCTAGAAACATAACTAGAACTTACCTAAGTCAAATCATTAATCAAACTTAGAAGAATTAGAACGCTAAGAGGAGAAACGAGGTCAAGAACCCTAGTTCAAGAACGCAACAAGGTTCTATCAGTTCCAGCCCCGAAATCAAAAAAATTCTCCGTGGAATTCGTCACCAGGTATGTGGGATTTCACTAGTGGGTTCCTTTCACCCATTAGGTCCCTAGTTTTCAGTCAGTTTCTTGATTCCATGATTATGAACAGACCTAGGGTTTCTAGAATTTCAACAGATCATTATGAATTAGTTATTTAAATGAT
>JAJOOS010016162.1:0-24804 GCA_029582725.1 Solanum chiquidenum
TAAGTAGAGACTAGAGACTAATTACTCACAAAATAAATAATTAAATGCAAACAAATAAATAACTAAATGAAAAGTGAGTTGGAACGAATGTACCAAACGTCTACTTAAAAAAGTAGACGTGTATGACCGAAAGCCGAAAATTGAAAGTTGAATTTTGAAGCTCCAATTTCCAAAGATCAAATTCGTAATTTTAACGAGAATAAGAGATTAGAGAGTAGAGAGTAGAAGATAATATTTTTGTGAGTGAAAAGAATGAAAGATTGGGGTATTTATAGTTTAAAAAAAGGATGAAAATGTAGTTTTTAGAAGGTTGGGATATTAAAAAAAGTTTGGGGGGTAGGGTGGTGTAAAGGGGAGTTATGGGGGTGAAAGAGCCGTTGGTGGGGCCCAAAACTCGTTGCCCAACGGCTATATAATTAAAATTAAAAAAAAATGAACCGGATCGAACCGGGACTAACCGGTAAATCTCGATTTCCATCCCGTTACCCCTCCCGGACCCGCTATTATCCAGACCTAACCGATACAAGCTGGAATCGAGACGGAACCGGTAACGGACCGAAACCGAAACCGACACCTCCCAGTTCCGTTGCCAGACTTAAGTACACACTATTAGGAAGAACTTCAATGACTTTCAAAATGCAAGCTTTGATTTTAGTTTTTATCCAAGGAAAATTCACAAATAGCAATACTTTGAGCCCTAATTATCAACTATAGCGATAGTTTGGCTAATTATCAAATGTAGTTCACTTTTAAAAAGCCTTGTGATACAATGTATCGATTCATGTTGTATCAAAGCAAACATATACAACATTAATTGGTACATTGATCCAAAAGCAAATCGATATAGCTCCAAGCAAAATAGATAAAGTTCAAATTAACTCTCACCAAGTATTGTAATTTTTGAGCGTATATTTGCTCTGTCAAATAATTTTTCCTTCTTTATCTCATACATCCAAGAGTCGACCAAACCATAAGGCCGCTAAAGCCTTGACCTTAAGCCCAACATCATTAAGGCCTCAAAATTTGTCTATGTACATTATTATTCAAAGGTTTTAAGTTGTATGTTTTCTGTTGAATGTTGTTTATATTTAAGTATAAATTTTAGAAATCACATAATTTTAATATGAAATGATGCACAAATTAAGATTAAGTTTTTATCTTTTATTTATTAGTATATTACCTCTCCTTTTCTTTTCTTTTGTTCTCACTCCACATACGTGCATTCATTCTCTTTGCCACATATGGCTGATTCATACACCATGAAAGTAAGCCCTTTGAGATGATAGAATCAAGGTATTTATTTTTATGTAACCTCAATGAATTCAAGCATCCAAAAGAGCCGTAGCATAGTAGTGTAACTCAACTTGATTTTCTCCAATTTAAATTTTACTATCTTTTCTTGCCCTAATCTTACACAGTTCTAGTTCAGCGAGAACATCAAGTTGAGTTACACTACACACAGCGATGCCCAAGTGCGAATGTGTGAGAGGTTAGCTATGACTGATTTCAGGAGAGTTGGGGATAGACCAAAGAAGTATCGAGGAGAGGTGATTATACAAGGCACTACACAGTTTCAACTTACAGAAAATATGATCACAGATAGTAGGTTGTGGAAGATAAGAACTAGGTAGAAGGTTAATAGGTAGTAGAGTGTTGTCTCACTTATCTTTCCATACTACTAGTCATCATAACATTACTACTCCAATTTTTGGTCCTTCAAATTTTGTTACTATTTATTGTTTCTTGTACTTCGATAATCGTCAGAATCATGCTTCCTATAGTATTTTTTTTTTCATGGCTTCTTCACTTGTGTTATTTTCTTTTTTCGTACTACTTTGAAATATTTCTTCTTGAGCCAAGAGTCTATTGAAAACAGTCTATCTACCTCGAATGCATAAATAAAATCTCCGTACACTCTATTTTGTGGGATTTCACTAAATGAGTTTACGGCCACCTACTCTAATCTAATTTAGATAGTCCTTACCACCTTCCCATCCAATAGGAACATTTGAGTACAAGAATTTCTATTAGCGAGAATAAACAAAATACTTAAGATCTCTCCAAAGGATCTAGTCTAGACAGATATAGGTGGAATGTTTTATTTATATGACATGAATTTTTAAATAAAAGAGAGTGTACAGACAATATCAAAAGAGTATAGTAAAAGAGATGAGTGTATTTTTTAAATAAATAAGTGATAATTTAAGAATGAAACTCACACTTTCAATAACTTAGCTATAAAACTCAAAATAAAAATAAAATTTGACACCTGACTTTGTATATATTCAGAAAAGAAAAGAAAACCTACAGTTCTCCAAAAGTATAAACTCTTGATATTTTTTGCATTCACTATCACCATAGATATTTTTCATGATGAAGAAACAAAAATGTACAAACTTCCCTGTAGTTTTATTAGCAACTAAAGGAAACAGGGCAAAAGCAAATGGCCATATCAGTGGCAACACCATTTTCACCAAATCATCAACCTTTCTCTTTTCCTTCTTCATCAACTCAATATCTCAAAATCCACCATTTTCATAACCAACGATTTATTCCAAGAATACCCTTTTCATCTTTCAGAAATAACAACCCTTTACCAGAAACTGAGTGTCCAGTTCCACTAGACCAGCAGCCTGTTAACGAATTCAAAACCCTTTCTGATTCTTTCCCTTTTTCATGGGCTTCTGGTGACTTGGTTGAGTACTGTTCCCGTTTATTTGCTACTGGACTTGCTTTTGCCCTCTTTGTGGGTCTGCCCGTTAACTTATTCGGGTCGGCTGGACCCATACCCGAACCCCTTAAACCGTTCTTGGGTGCTGTTTCTGGTGGCCTTATTGTTGTTACTTTGGCTGTTGTGAGGATGTATCTTGGTTGGGCTTATGTTGGTAATAGATTGCTTAGTGCCACTGTTGAATGTACTGATCTTTCTTGTATTTTTATTTTTGTTGGATTGTTATTTTTATGTCAATTAATCACTTTCTGTTTTGGGTTTGCTTGGTGATAGATGAAGAAACAGGATGGTATGATGGCCAGGTACTAATTCTTATGTTTTCTTCAATTTATTTCATTTGTTTGGAAAGTTAGTACCTTTAGCTAATGGGATTGTACTCCATGAACTAACTCTCTAATGAATGCTACTTGACTTTTGGCTTCAGATAGTATTTTACTTTTTCTCTTTTGTGAAAAAATCTGATTTTTATTAGGATTAGTTGTACTAAATGTCTAAATGTGTCTGGTGCACGAAAAATCACGTGTTCAGGCAGGGTTCGGGGAAGGGCTGCATTCCAAGAGGGGAGGGTGTGATGTAGGCATTCACCTTGACTCAAGAAATCCATAGCTCAAATTCATGACATGATCATATAGAGACAAGTCGACAACTTTACTGTTGCTCCGCCCATTCACAATTAGTAGGCTAGTCGGAATAAAATATGCCTGAATGGCATAAAATGGATGTAGAAGATTACTGGAAAAACTGCTTCATTGTCTAATGAGTTTCTATTTGCTGACATATCGAGTAGTACCCTTCAAATTCATTATAGTATAGTTTTCTTATCCTTTAAAGAAATATGCAACATTGCAGGATTAAATCGTGAATCAAAAGCATTAACGACTCTTGATCCCTATAATTTAATTCAAATAGGATTGGAAAGGTGTTGTCAAGCAGTGAAAGGTTGTGTGCCCTTCAATTTTACTTATTAACTGTTACCTATTAACCAAGAAAAGAAGTTGTCACCAAGACCCCAACATAGTTTAGGTCCAATAGTTCTGGGAGTGGTAATAACTGTCTTGACTTTACATTCAGCTGCACCTTAGCTAACTAGTTCTTGGTCTGAGTGTTGCCATTCAAACAATTTTGTACACTCTGAATGTTGCACCAGAAAGCCAAAACCATAGATAGCTGAACTTCTACAGTTGTACAATGCTCTCATTTCCTTCAGAGCATCCCGAGTTTTGGATAAATTTGTCTACGAAAAACATGCTTTTGTAGGAGAAAAGACAGATTTTGGATGCAACCCTTGCAGCTGACAAGTTAGTCAATTCAATTCCTTACATATGGATGTTTGAGATCCTATCTATGCTGGACTTAGAGAAAGTCTATGATCAGGTTAATCGGAACTATTCTAAGGTACCCCTTGTTGAGAATTGGATTTGGATTGAAGTGGAGACATTAGATCTTGTATATCTCTAAGGGAGATGGGAGCGTCTTAGTTTCTTTGAAATAATAGGGGCTTTAGATAGGGCAGCCTCTTCCCTCTGCTATTTCTTCTAGTTATGAATGCCCACAGTAGGATGTTGACAAGTAAAGGTAGGAGAATATATGCAAGGCTTTCAGGTCAATGGTTACACTGGAGGATGTAAAACTGTGTGCCTCACCTCCTATTCCCAAATTATACTCTGTTCCTCGGTTATCTGTATATGTCGAAGATTCGGTATCTATTCAGAACTTTAGAATGAGGTGAACAATTTTCATGCCTGGAAATCAACTTAAGGAAGTCAGAATTGATTTCAGTGGGACTCCTCCAGAATGCTCAGGATTTTCCCTAGCAATGGGTTGTGGGGTGGTCTCACTACCCACAAAATATTTGGAATGTGCAGTTAAAGGGAAGTTTAAAGATGTAGATCTCTAGAGGCTTGTAATTGTAAGATGAGAGAAAAGGTTGGAAAGGTGGAAACACATTATTTATCAAGGGATGCAAAATAACTATCCTTTTTAATTTTCCACATATTATATGCCATTGTCCTGAATTACTGCGAGTTTGATGAAGTTGATGAAAGATGTCCAATGGGAAGGTAAAGAGTGGAGAAGACTTAGTTGAATGGAAGGCGAAAGAAGCTTAATAGAAATGGGTGGATTTGTAATTCGCTGGTTATTGTCTTTGGTCTTTTAAACAAACACTCTTTGGAAAATGAAAAAAAATGACTGTGGAAGTTGTCAGCGAGGAAAATGCATTATGTAGAAGTAGAACTATCACTTCCAATTATGGAGGTGATATGGAAATGGGTAGTTAACAAGAAAGTCAGGTAGATGTGAATTCTCAACTTACATTTGTTTATGATTGGTGGGAAATGGGAATTATATCCTTTTTTGTTAGAACATTTCTATCCTTGAAATAAAAACAAAACTATTTGTCTCCACCTCTTTTTTCACTTCCTTTTTTCTTTTTGCTGCTGTCTTTGCGTTCTTTAACTTCTAATTTTCCTTGGGATAACTGACTAATTATCTTCAGTAAGTGTACCTTTGCAGACTACAAAAAATTACATCTTCAACTTTATCTTGTCATGCTAAATTAACTAAGGCAATAAGGCATAGAATTATGGATGATGTGATTTTGAAATATGAAGTCAGACAGTCTGTCATTTTAAAATAGTTAAAAAAAACAGCACCGTTGACTGGAAGAGTAATTTGAAAATCCAAAGGACATCACATGATCAGTGAAAAGAGAGAAATGTTGCAGAAGTCTAAGGTGGCAATCAACTACTAATAGATGAATATAATAAGCAGGAAAGTGTTAGTCTAATAGCTTTTTTCATATTTTACTGTACAGCACTTACATTAGAACTACTATTGTCTAGATGGTCACAAAGGCGAATCTAGGATTTCTAAAACATGGCACCACTAAAATAAAGGAAAAAATGTATTAAGTGAGCACTAATCATTTAGTCCTCTAGGTAAATAATTCAAACATTCAACCAAGTGCACCATTTAGCCTTCTTGTAGCATGAGTGCCAGCGGATAATATTATACCAATTTTTTGAAAATATATACATAGAATACCTAGTTTTACGGAGAGACCACGGGTTCACGTGCCCCATATTTTACCTATAAATTCGCCCCTGGATGGTCAGTGATTATAATTTTCTGTGAAGCACTCTTTTTCGTCTTCAGATTATAGTGAAGCCGATATTGCAGATCTGTTGTATATATGTTGCCAAACTTCCCATGGAGTTTGTTGTTTCAGGGAGAGGAAATACTGCAGAAACGGTTACCTTGAATTGAATGGAAGAATATAGCTTAGGCTAAATGCTGATTGCATCATAGAATTTGCTTGTGTTAAGCTTTTTTTGGATGAGAAGTTTTCCACATCCTTTGGTACTTGAAGGAGATTTTTTCCTTGTAGATATGAGCAGTGGCGGAGCCAGAATTTTTAATAAGGGGGTTCAAAATCTAAAAAAATAGACATTCGAAGTAACCGAAGGGGAGTCGACATCTACAATATATACTTAAAAAATTATTTTAACCATGTATAAATCATATAATTTTTCGCCGGAGGGGGGTCGGATCCCCCTCATTCTAAGGTGGCTCCGCCACTGGATATGAGATATGGGTTAAGGAATATAATCTTCTAAGCAAAATACTGATTTCATGCATGTAATCTGCTAGTATCAATAATCTAGTCTTTAGCTAATTTCTGATGAGAATATTTCCATGTCCTTTGGTATTGAAAAGGAAATTCTTCATTGCAGATATGGGTGAAGACTCCTGAAGTTTTGGCACGGGACCGCCTTTTAGGTTCTTTTTCTGTAAGTAATTCGAACTTGGTCAAGTTGTTGGATAAACTACTTTGGTGAGCAACAACATTATGGTATTATTTTCTTGAGACTGACAACATTATGGCACAATTTCTTTGCTAAATAAAAGATATTCTAAGTCTGAGTAAATTGGTCTAGCGCTTTTATTTACTGTTCATGGTTGCTTGAAATACGATGCTGCATTACTTATGTAGGTATAGCTATTCGGGCAGATTTTTCTAGTGGACTTGGATTATTGCATCTTCTAGTAAGGAAGGGAAATCTTAGTAATTGAATCAGCAGATCTTGTTCCATGCATTGCCAAGCCCACACTATGAAATTTCCATACCCTATTCGATGCATCACAGCTCAATTAAAAAGACTCAAATTACTCATAATTCCTATAATTAAGTGACTTTAAACCTTTAAATGAAAGAAATATGCTTCTAAGCTGACAACGATTGAATTTGTTCCAGTGGGACGGACATCTTGCTGAGTGCAAACTGATTGAATTGTGAAATGACTACTCTTTCTGGCCTACCATGCAGGTGAAGCCTGTCCTGAGTAGATTAAAGAACACCTTGGTGGTTCTTGCAACATCATTGCTTGTGTGTGTCGTTGTTTTTGTCAATATTGAGAATGGCCAAAAGGATAGTTATATACCATCAGAAGAAGCTGGTGGTAGATCTGTACCAGGAGTCTACGATGACGAGTCTGCAAGATCATTTGAACCAGATGCATTTTGTGGTGGTGAACCTGCTGATCCTTAGTTCCTAATAACCAACTGCTAGGCATTCTTCATATACTTATATATATATATATAGAGAGAGAGAGATGGTACCATGTGACCTTATGTGTACAGTAATAGAGCTAATGTATATTCTTCCTTTCTCCATTCTCATGTTTCTGGAAATGCATAAATATAGTCAATTTTCATTCTATTTTTCCTTTAAGGCAGTGTGTTCGTGTGAAAGAAATATTTTATGAAAACTTGTTTTCTTGATTAAACAATTTTCTCAATGTTTGGTTATCTTGAAGTGTTGACAATAATCTTTCTGAAAAAAGGGGATATGATTTCCTTCGTTTATAGAAATTCAGATATGTTGTGTACTTTTTTATATTTTGTGCTTTACTTGAAAGAAGTGTGTGTTCCACTACTTTTGATTTCAAGCTCCATGGATCAAGATATCTTCTTTTTTGTGTGTTTTTTTTTTTGGCTTTTTAAGTATATTGAGAGCATGATTGTGGTAGGTTGACCATTTATATAAAATTAGCTATTTTATGATGATGCATTCTTGTAATCTGTAACTTGTTTTGTCCTACCTTGATGGATAGAGTTACCTATTGCTGGTGGGAGATGATAGGTATTTCGTGAAATTAGTCGAGGTGCGCCAAAGTTGGTTCGGATACCATAATCATAAAAAATATGCTAAGTTGCTATTTGTGTGGTTTACATCCCATCTCTGGCCACACTGGTTTATTTGACAAATTACCTTTGCTTAAATACTAAAAAGAAAAAGGAGATTAGACTATTTTCATCAAAGCATATAAAGATAGAAGATAACCACAATCACAAAATAAACCATGTGTCTTTGTAAGGGGGAAGGGGTTGCTGATATGCATAACTAGTTTAAATAATACCTCAATCAATATTCTATAAGTTATAAATATACTTCACACATTTGGTGTGATGGATATATGAAAATAATCTTGGGATAAATTTTTAGTTCCCTTTAATTCCTTGTTAGTTACAAACTTTGGAGTAATTTTAGAATTAATAATTAGTGCTGAGATAAGTTATTCCTACTTCTAGGTGGAATAATAATCATGAAATAACTTATCCCATGATAAAATAGTTAAAATGATAAAAATATCCCCTCAAAAAAAATTATACTTCACTTTTCACATCGCTTACACTAATTTTTTTTTGTAAATAAACAACTTAGTATTAGTATTAGAAAGTATGTAATGCATATTATTTTTAATACAACAAATCAAACATTCAATAAGAAATAATAGCAAAATAACTAATATCAACATAATGTATCTTCAAAACAAACAACCCCTTATAATATAAATATTGTTTATATTATTAGGATATATAAATTAATTTCAAATTCTTTATATTGTTAAGAGTATTATTTAACTACTAAAATCCTAGTAAAGAACAAATGTGGAAAAATTACTACCATACAGAAGCGATTAGAAGCAGGCAGTTGATGATTGATGTAGTTGCTTCTAACCAAGAATATTTTTTATATTTTACATAATTTTCATAATTTAACAAGTTTATACCTTATTATTTTATAAATGTACTTTTTTTAAGTAGAAATTAAAATTATTATGTAATGATTGACTCTAAATTATTCTATATCACATAAATTAAAATACCAAAAAATAACATATGTTAGGCTCGTACTAGCATGAAGCTCTGTATCTAATTCTTAAATAAGAGTTCAAAGGTTTTAATGCTCTATTAGAAATTCTTCCTCGAAAATGTATATATGCATGCACATGTATTTAAACACTAAATAAAGCCTATAAATATTTACTAGGACTTTTTATATAGTTCAAATAAGAAAATAATTAATAATTAAAATTTTACAGCTCTTTAATAGACAACAATAAATTATGATAAAGCTGAAGGACAATGTTTCCATAAATAATACTAGTAATTTTTTTTTATGTTTTTTGAAAATTTCTAAAGGGAGTGATATTAACATTAGTTTTGCGCCAAAAGAAACCAAAAAAAAAAAATGTTAATGTCCTCTAGTTTTGTACATTCAGAATATTTTTGAGCATATTTGATCTAAGCTGTCTTTATCCTAGTTGTTTTCAAAATTCTAAAAAAAAAAAAAAAAAAAAATTATTCCATGTTAAATCTATTTTTAAAGGGTAAAACGGTTACAACATTTCACAAAGGTCTTGATGTTTCTTATAATATATCCCATAGATATGTGTATTAAGCATGTATTACCATCGATGTGTATAATCTTTTTAAAATTACATAAATATTAATTAAATAATATATTTAAATTGAAAAAAACTTACAAGAAAAAATCAATCTTTGAAAATAATAAAGGCTAATAATATACTAACTCAACGAAAGAAAGAAATTATGCGTCAACAAAAATCCTAAAATCAACAATTGATTATAAAAATGTCTTCCACACATGTATTGTGTGCATTAGGCAGTTCAATTATTTGCATTGTGACTCATTAAGCACATACATGTGCAAAATACTTGTAACTACATTGATAGAATATATTTTTTCTTATTTTTTGAGCATGATAATATTAACGTTATACATTTTTATTTAAAAGTATTGTAAGCTTTACGACTTTTTTTAAAATGTTTTTATTCATGAAGCATTGATGTTTACGGAACTTTTACAATATGTAGGACACTGAATTTGTATTAGTGTGTCATACAAATTCCTATTAGAATTTTTTTTTAAAAAAATGTTAGTACAATTTTATTCAACAACAAATAACTATCTTTTTTAAAGAAAAAAAACGCAAACAAAATCAATAAAAAGGAGTCTTGACGTGTATTAAAAGGAATTTCCTTTATATCTTTTTCGACTTTAGTCAATTTTCCTTTTCTTCTTTTTGTTTATTTAAAATGATCAAAATTTTATTATTAGAAAATCAAAGTAGCGCATATGTATAATTGAACTCAAACTACTAAATATTTTTTTCTAAAGTTAAGCACTATGAGTACAATTTTATCTTTATCCATCATATAAATCAACTCAAGTAGTTCACTTTTTGCTCAACAAAGTCAAAAAATAACATCTTACTTTTGTTGGATTTTTCCAAAACTATTCCACTAAATTCAAAATAGGTTTACAATCAAGATAGTAACATTTAAAGAATTGTCTCCAAAAGTTGGGTCAATAAAGTTTCTTACAATAAACAAGATGACACTTGCTATAGTTGAATGTAATTAAGATCTATGGAAAAATCATTTTGATCAGAATGATATTTTTTTAATGTTATTTTATCTTTTTAAATATTTTTATCATTTTAACTTTAATACCTTTTATCTAAAAAATTAAAAAAATATCAGTTTATTTTAAAATAAAAAAAATATTATAATTTTTTAAAATTTCTGGCCAAATTTTCTGGCCATTTAGCATTACCCAAAAAAAATTATGTAGATAAAATTTAGTAGGAACAGGTTTCTTGTTGTAGCAACAATTTCTTCTTCGAAGCTTTTCATATAGATTTGGGAACAATTTTATAATTATAAAATAAAATATATTTTACAATTCCACACAAAGCACAAATATATTCACTAGTAAATTGGGATCAAAGGTAGAGATTCCTTTTAATTGAAATATAAGAATTGAATAATAATAATAATAATAACAATAACATATCTCGTGTATCTTACAAATGAGATTTAAGGATGGTATGATTAGGGTTGCTTATCGGGCGAATAATTTTACTTAACCATTTGCCTTATCAGGTATTATTTCTTAAATTTACTAATCCGCTAGCCAATAAGATATCGATTGGTTCGATAACGGATTAGTAATTATCGGACGGTGAATCGACTAACCTCTATATTTTATTTTCATGAATGCACCCTAAAAAAGGACTTCTTTTCACTATTTTAAATTAAGTTAAATTATAAAATTCTTCTATATTGTAAAAAATATAGATTAATAGTAATATAATAGTTAATACAACAGAAAAGTAAGTAGTTTTTTTTTTTCTGTTTTTGACTTTACAGCTTTAGAACTAACAAAATATAATTATCTATTATGACAAAATATTAAATGAGGCTAATATATCTAAGATAAAAGTGTAAGTATGGTAACTCTTAAAGGGTTAACGGTATATCCAATAAGGAAATTGAATAATCCACCGCTACACCAATAAATCGTTAATTATAAATTTTGAATCCATTCACAAACCGTTTATTCGATAACCCAATACCAATAGGCCAATTTCGCGGTTGGCTTATCGATTACAGTTTGATTTTGAACACCCCAGGTACGATGCAAGCAGAAGTAAGAATGCAAACAATGAATTTTTTTCAATGAAAAACGTAATATAAATTTTGAATAATAAAACTTGGCTCAAATTTTTGTGAATTGATATAATAATATCGAAAATATGTTGCGCTGAATTTGATATAATGATGACTGGTTATTTTGCTTGAAATTTGAATAAAGATATCATAAAACAAATTTAATCTTTTTATAAACGAATAACAATAAAATTTGTAGAAGGTTCGACTATATGAGATAATTTAATATTAATAATAATCAAAATAGTGAAAGAGGAATAAAAAAGATAAATAAAGAAATAATAATATGAATTAATGTCAATCGTCAAAATTAAATAAGACAAACAAAATATATAGCCACGTAAAAAAATATATTACAATTACACTATTTTGTTTCTCACAACCTCACATTAAACAAGGTAAAAAATTGAATATTATATTTCTACTCAATTTTTTTTTTCTTAGTTAATATGTATATAAAATACATATTTTTTTTAAAAAGAGTTATTACTTTAGTTGTCTTACGATGGAGCGGATGCTGGTGAAAAGAATACTTGCAATTATGTTATAAAAATTGGCATTTGAAAAATAGGTATAAAAACATGGTCTTTTTAAAATATCGGTCTAAATACATAGAATTTCAAAGTAGATAGGCTAGATAATAAATAATCCATCTAAATGGAGCATTAAATTTTGTTTAATAACAACACAAAGAAAACAGATAAAGTGGGAACCACATGAGGCTTCTTTTTGTGTGTCTAGGGTAGGCCCCAGTTCATGCATATAACCCAAATTCTATCTTTCCCCCATTTTCAAAATAAAATAAAATTAGTCAATAATAATAATAATGTTTGAATATAATGGAAAATGTGAAAAAGTAAAGGAGTATTTTTTATATGTATGTTCCACACTTTCCCATTGCTTTCTTCTGTGCTTCATCATCAATCAAAGAAGAGGGCTAAGCAAAAGCTATTTTCATCGCTTTGATTTCTTGCCTCATTTTGAAGGTTCCATTTTCCCCTTGTTCATTTATTCTTGAAATTTTTTAGTTTGTTTACTCTTCCATTGTTTAACTTAGAATCCATCAAGATGTAAGACAAAGGGGTTTTAAGGTTTTGATTATTAATTGCCATATACAGACTTGTGAGCTCTTTAGATTTTTTTTCATTAATGTAGTTGATCTCACTAGATTCTTAAAAGTCAGAAGCAATAGAAAAACTTTTTTATTTTTTTTTGGTTTTTTCAGATTATCCTTGAGCTAGATAGGGTTCTGTGCAACATATTTAACAATGTTGTTGGTGATTTGAAATTCAAAAACAGTTTTGATTTCATCTTGGAGAATGTTTGTGTTGTCTTGATTGATAGAGGAAGATGGCAAAGCATTATATTGACCTAATAAATCTTTTCAATTCTTTTAACTCAATTGGTGATCAACTTTAAATCAATTTGGTAAAAAACAAAATTGTTATTTAGTAAGATATGTGTAGTTTGATTGTAGTGTTATTTGGTTGTAATATTGCTCTGTTACTATTAATTGTTTTGTTACTACCTATTGTCTCTTGTACTTTCATTGTGTCTTTTTCTAGTTTGTTTATGTCTTGAGCGAGGGTCTACTGGAAACAACATCTCTGCCTCACTTCTGAGGTAGAGTTAAGGTCTGCGTACACTCTACCCTCCCCGGACTTCAATCTGTGGGAACACTTGGTATGTTGTTGTTGTAATTTAGTAAGAGAGACTGCAAATGTGAGTGAGTTTTGGGGAGGGAATGCAATGCAAGTCTTAACGACTATGATGTTAATGATTCTCTTATCACTTGCTGCTTGAATTGATGGGTGCCGTAATACATTTTTATCAGGTCCTAGTTTAGCAACTTGTCAATGTGTCCAACAAGAAGCTATAAGGAAGTTACATTAGTGCAGAATCCATCGAAGATAATGCAGAACATCTTTTAAAAATAAAATAAAAATTGGGGATAGGGAAGGGGAAATGGAGGAGGGGATTACAAGGTGGAGAATCGAACCCTCACCAACAAGGTGAAAGTATACCTTACTGAGCTACTAAGATTATCCCAATGCAGAACATCTTACTGATTACACTTTACAAAAAAAATCTTGTGATGAAGTAATAATCTTGTTAATGTGGGTAAACTTCCGTGTAGAAGTAATACACCAAAAAGTAGAGAAACCTACAAACTGTCAGAGAGATCAACCAAAAGCAGGAGGTTATTCCTCAAATATACAAAGTTATCATCAACTCTTCCATGCTCTCCTTCCAAAGGACCCATATAAGGGCTAAATGGGCTATTTCTCATGTCCTACGTCTTCTTTCCTTCTTCTAAGGTCCATCTGTGTAACAGGTCCTTTACAGTGTCCAACATTATCGACTGTACGTGCTCAGGACCAGCTTCCATTCACCACAACTGGGTAACACATGAAAATGCAGCAGTAGGTCGTCCAGATATTTGCGGATCTATACATTAAGCACCATCCCAGAGCCTTAGTATTATTCCTGTATTTTCGTGTTTTTAGATTTATTTGTTACTGCCGGCTGTTTCTTTAGCCTTGATCATTGTATCATCCTATGGTTTTTTTGGTTTGTTCCTACTGCTTTCTTTTGCATCTTTCTTTGAGCCGGGAGTCTATATGAAACAGCCTCTCTACCTTCAAGTAATTGTAACTATTCAGGCACTTTCTGGATATTGTGTTAGTAATACAATTGCATTTCGACTATCAGTGAAGAAAAAAAAAAGAGTGAAATCATCCAGTCTGATCGAAACACAAAGCATAAGTTTTAGCACTTCCTATAATTTGTTTGTCGTTATTCAAGGCTGTAGGCAGATCCAAGTGCTTCTTTAGCTACCTACTTCTAGAGAGCATCTTTTACATAATTTATTTTGTTGGTGTAAAAGTAGTTTCGTTGATGATATAGATTAATATATGGAGTTTTTGGAGTTGCTAGGGAGATGTTGTAATTGACTGTATGGATATTCCCAGCAATCTTTTGTAACTTTTGGTTTTGGTACCTTCTTGGTACTTTAGTCAATAAACCTTAACCTTATCAAAAAAAAAAAGAGAGCATCTTTTACCATCCAGAAAAATGAAACCTAGAAGTGCAGGTTTAGAATCACCAAAGAAATACTTTCATTGAAGTTGTGAAACAACTCAGAGTTCCAGAAAATCTTAGTCATTCACAAGAATCACCAAAATACAACATATGAGAGCAAAGAAATACTATGGAAGAAACACAACTGACATAAAACTTATGTCGCAGTAGTAGAGCAGATCATAATGAAGATATAATCATTGTTAACATTCCATGTTAAGTTGGGCATTTCAAATCATGCATTCAAAGCAATAGAAAGAAAGTTAAATATTCTAAGCTATGATGGAAGTTTTGCTGAAACCATCTTTTAACTGTATGCTTGCATAAATGGGATCAGCTACCACCTTTTATATGGATATCCAAGAGAACTTTTGCATTTCTGGAATTGTTGAATTTTAGTTGCATCTAATGAAATGTCTTATTAATTTTGTAATTACTAAACTCATTTTTCAAACTTTTTTAACCATCAGTAGTCATGGATGTTTATGCAATTATGCTACATATGCGGATCGATTAGTGCAGTTGTATAGCATAGTGCAATTGGCACCTAATGTTTCTTTATAGCTGCTTTCACTGATTTTTTGTTTTACTCCTTTTCTTTTCACAGAAACCTTTTTTCATGACTGCAAAATTGTATGTCGCCATATGCCATCAGGAAGACTTTCTTTAATGGATTTGGAACCTGCCTACAAAATGGAGAGCATAAGAGCAGTCCAAGATATTCAGCATGAATTTTGGCCTCTAGATGAAATAAATCTAGAGAATGCTAAGTTCCCCTGTTGTTTAGTTTGGACTCCTCTACCAGTAGTCTCATGGTTGGCACCTTTCATTGGACATGTAGGAATATGCAGAGAGGACGGTTCTTCCGTGGCCTTTTCTGGTTCCAACTTTATTAATGTTGATGATTTTGCATTAGGTTCTGTGGCCAAATACCTTCAACTAGACAGAAAACAGGTACAATTTATTGTGGCATGCTCTTAGCCTTTCAATTGTTTGTTGTAGCATTATGTCACTCACTAACCTCTCCCCCCATCTTGTTTAACGCATCGCCCCTACTATTTATATTCACATATAACTTCCAACACTTCCACCTGAAACACTATGCTTAGTTACCCCACATAAAGAAATAGGCCAATTTGATCTTACCAACAAAGTATTGACAAGAATTTCTGAATGCTGAATAATTGGACAGTGCTGCTTTCCGCGAAACCTTGCTGCACACACATGCAAGCATGGCTATAAACACACAGAGTTTGGGTCTGCAATTACTTGGGATGACGGCATCCAATCAAGCGTTCGTCATTTTGAGCACAAATCGTACAATTTATTCACTTGCAACAGCTATTCTTTTCTTGCTAATTGCTTGAACAAGCTCTGCTATGGTGGATCAATGGATTGGAACATGATCAATGTTGGCGCTCTTTTATTGTTCAAAGGACATTGGGTTGACAACATGTCAATCTTGAGATCATTTTCACCTTTTATGCTAGTTGTATGCTTTGGCATTTTCATGGTGGGATGGCCTTTTTTGGTAGCATTATTGGCTTTCTCACTTCTTCTTTTAGCATGGTTTATTTTTGCTACTTACTGTCTCAAAAATATGTTGGATTCCTAGGTTTCTTGTATCACACTGCTACAAGATTAAAATTTGTTAATCATTAATATGTGAAGAACCCCATAGAGTTTAATAACTCTGCACTGTCAAGTGTAGAAGAATTTGTACAATATCAAGTTACTTAAAATATATATTCAATTTATATGACACATTTTCCTTTTTAATCCATCGAAAAACAAATGAATGACACTATCTACCTTACTTTTGGAACATTATAAAATCTTTTCATATATTTGAACTCCATGTCTAGTCATAAATCACATAAATTGAAACAACATGACTAGTTATAAATTGTCGTCACTGATAAATGATAATTGGAATTAGGCGTGTGCATCGGTTGGTTCGGTTGGTTTTATGTATTATTGATTTAGTTTATCAATTTTTTATTTTTAATTATGTTAAACTAATAAAATATTTTTTTATCGATTTATTGATTTTTGATCCTTAATAGTTTGGTTTTAAATTCGACAAACAAAAAAGATGCTTATAAAATAGTTATATAAAGCAAATCGGTCGCTTGGAGGTGAATTTGAGCGTATTAAAATAAATTAAATGAGTTATTGCCCAGTATGCTCAAAATTCAGTTGGATTAAGATGTGTGAGATGTAACTAATCTAACTGGTTTTGCGGTGGCCATTTTTGATTCCAAAGAAGGTGATGTGACACTTCTTTATGATCTCTATTCCTATGTATTTTCTCTCTCTTTTTTACTTCATTTTTCTCAATAAATAATTATTTATTAATTTAAAAATTCAATCATATTTACTATTCTAATTATGTCTAATAAGTTATAAAAAACTTTCATCTATTTAGCTTCTCTACTTAAATAATATGCCTCTTCAACTTCTTTCTAACTATTGTTATGGTTTACCCAATCTATAAATAACAATCATCTTTAGAGATGTTCAATATCCATGTCCATTTTTTCATTCATTCTTTTTCTTTCATCTCTTTCATGTTTCATGTATTTAATAATGGAGTTAATATCTCAAAAGGTCATTGAACTATTAGAATTTAACCAACAAAGTCATTAAACTTTATTTTGTATCAATAAAATCACTCAACTTAACACTTTTATCTTCAAAAATCACTCAAGTATATTTATCTTTTAAAATCAAATTGACATGGCAAAATAAGTTATTTTTTATACCATATAAACATGAATCCTACAAATAAATAAAAAATTAAAATTTCCCACATTATTTTTTATTTTACAATTTAATTTACTTTTTGAAAAAACTGAATCTGCACCATTTCCATTGAAATGTTATTTCTAATACATTTTGAATAATTTTAAATTTCTTCGAACAATTTCCATTTTCTCAAAATATAATTTATACACCAAGAAATTAGAAAGAAAGTGTAAACCTCTGGTGGACTCACTGGAACAATCCACAGAGAAATAACAAATCTAAAAGTCACCATTTTTTACATTATTTTTTATTTTGCAACATTTTTTTTTCAAGAAAAGGTCTAAATCCGCACCATTTTTAATTTGTTCTTTAAATTTTTGTTTATTCATGGAGTCTACGATTATATGAAATAAAAAAGAATTTATTCTATTATGTCAAATTTATTTTAATGATAAATGTAGTTGAATGATTTTTGAAGATAAAAGTGTTAAGTTGAGTGATTTTATTGAAACAAAACAAAGTTCAATTACTTTACTAGTTAAATTCTCATAGTTCAATGACCTTTTGAGATATTAACTCCTTAATAATGTATATGGTCTTCACTTTGATAAATATCATATATATATTCTTCAAAGATTCATCATAGAGATGTTCACATTAGTTTGGTACAACTTCATCAAAATGAAGAAGGAAGTTTAATTATCTTGGAAGATTCATAAAAAAAGATGGTCATATCAGTATAAAAGTTTGAATGGTTTCCAAATATTTTGAAGATTCATTAATGTATTGTTTTGATTTCAATTAATATTATTCTTTTTTTATTAGATATCTACTAACATTGTTATTATGCGAATGAATGAAGATGAAAAGTATCACGTTTTTGTTTTTGTGTGTATTTATTTGTCAATTTCTAATTAATATTCTAAATTTTTTTGTCATTGTTGAAAGGTATAATATTACCTATAATACATTTCTCATAGCTATTAGATATTATTACCCCAAAATATATATTATATGGTCTATTATATTAGACATCAATCACAAAATAAATAAGTAAACCGTCTTTTTAGTATTTTTAAAACTTTTAATTAATAAATAAATTATTTAATGAAAAGAATGAAGAAAAAAATTCTCAAAGTTATTTTATAGTCATGCTATAATAAATATGCATTTGTGATTAATACATATTTAACTTATAATTATTTAAAGTAAAAATTATCTATCTTATTTTTCACATTAAAGAAGGAGTTATCTTTTGGATAGTTATTATCATATATTAATCTTTTTTAGTGATGACTATAATGACAATTAGATTGATGTTATAAAACTCTTCCACTCCTTTATATGTGTATCTGTGTGTCAATTTTTAATTAATATTCTATTTTTTTGGTCATTATTGAAAGGTATAATATTACCTATGATACATTTCTCATAGCTATTAGATATTATTGCCCCTAAAAATATATAAGTAAACCATCTTTTTAGTATTTTAAAGCTTTTAATTAATAAGTAAATTATTTAATGAAAAGAATGAAGAAAAAATTCTCATTTATTTGTACATATATAATAAAAAGTTATTTTATAGTTATGCTATAATAAATACGCATTTGTGATTAATATATATATATATATATATATTTAACTTATAATTATTTAAAGCAAAAATTATCTATCTATTGTGAAATATTAGCAATATAAAATAATATCAGACAATAAATATATAGACAAGATATATGGGAGAGAATGCTTTCTTATTTCTTTCTTCTGTACTTTTCAATTCCCTCTTTTATAAAATAATCATCGCGTATTTATAGTACAAAATGTCTCTTCAAAGTTGCATGAATTAAATAGTGTTCATTTATTTCATACATGAACTTCAAAGAGAGTTACGGATGACATCCACATTAATGCATTTATAACACTCCCCCTTGGATGTCCATAGATAATGTGCCTCGTTAAAACCTTACTAGAAAAAACCCAGTGGGAAAAATCCTAGTGAAGAAAAAAGAGTACACATATCTTGTAATACGCCTTGAGTGTTGCCTCATTAAAAACCTTACTAGGAAAACCCAATGGAACAAAACCTTGGTTAAGGGAAAAAAAGTACAACGCGTATTTTATTTCCCCTGATGAAAACTTTATTTGATATCTTGGAGACGACGCATTCCAATCATATATCCTAACTTCTCAAATGTTGATGTTGGCAATGCCTTAGTGAATAAATCTGCAAGATTATCACTCGAACGAATCTGTTGAACATTTATCTCACCATTTTGTTGAAGATCATGTGTGAAAAAGAACTTAGGTGAAATATGCTTTGTTCGGTCTCCTTTGATATATCCTCCCTTTAATTGAGCTATGCAAGCATCATTATCTTCATACAATATTGTTGGAATCTTTGTTTGCACAGAAAGACCGCATAATTGCAAAATGTGTTGAGTCATTGATCTTAATCATACACACTCTCGACTGGCTTCATGAATGACTATTATCTCTGCATGATTTGAAGAAGTAGCAACTATTGTTTGCTTCATCGAACGCCATAATATAGTTGTATCCATATGTGAATAAATAGCATGTCTGAGATAGGGCTTTATGTGGATCAGACAAATAGCCAGCATCTACATAACCGATCAATTCTGACTTGGATGCATTAGAATACAACAATCTCATATCATTTTTTTCTTGAAGATATCTGAATATATGTTTAACACCTTTCCAATGTCTTCTTGTTGGACATGAGTTGAATCTCGCCAATAAACTTACTGCGAAACAAATATCTGGCCGGGTATTGTTGGCTAGGTACATAAGTGCCCCAATAGCACTAAGATATTCATCACCAAGAATCTCTTCATCCTTTTCTTGAGGTTGGAATGAATCTTTATTTATATCGAGAGATCTCACAACCATCGGGGTACTTAATGGGTGTGATTTATCCATGTAAAATCGATTCAAAACCTTTTCAGTATATGTTGATTGATGGATAAATATTCCACTTTTTAAATGTTCAATCTGAAGGCCAAGACAAAATTTTGTCTTTTCAAGATCTTTCATTTCAAATTCTTTCTTCAAACACTCAATGGCTTGTGAAAGCTCTGTAGGAGTTCCGATGATGTTCAAGTCATCAACAGAAACATATATTATTACAAATTCAGATTTTCACTTTCGTATAAAAATACAAGGACAAATAGGGTCATTCTGATACCCTTCCTTTAACAAGTATTCGCTAAGGCGATTATACCACATTCGCCCTGATTGTTTCAATCCATATAAGAATTTCTGAAGCTTTATTGAACAACTTTCTTTTGAATTTTTATATGCTTCAGGCACTTTTAGTGCTTCAGGGATTTTCATAAAAATATTGTGGTCTAGTGAGCCATATAAATAGGCTGTGACAACATCCATTAGATGCATTTCAAGCTTTTCATAAACTGTCATATTTATTAGATACCTGAAGGTAATTGCATCTACAATATGTCTCCTCATAATCAATGCCAAGCTTTTGCGAAAATTTTTGTGCCACAAGTCGTGCTTTATATCTTACGACTTTACCATTTTTATTGCGTTTTCGCACAAAAATCCATTTGTGCCCCATTGGCTTGACACCTTCAGGTGTTCGGACTATTGGTCTAAAAACTTCACGTTTTTCAAGTGAAGCCAATTCTGTTTGAATTGCTTCCTTCCATTTTGGCCAATCATTTCTCTGTCTACATTCATTGACATATCTTGGTTTCAAATTCTCATCTTGTTGAATTATTTCAATTGCAACATTATAGGCAAAAATATTATCCACCACAATATTATTTCGGACCACCTTTTTCTCGTCGAGACATAATTTATAGAGATTTTCTCATTCTCATTATTTTCAGGTACATGGACCTCCTCTTTGGTGTCATCATTTATTATGTCTCGGAGCTCCATATTATGATCATCTTGATCATTTATTTCTTTCCTTTTTCAAAATTTTTTATCCTTGGAATCAATTGGTCTACCACGTTTTAAACGTGGTCCAGACTCATTTGCCTTAACATTTTGTCCTATCGGGACATCAACTCGAACTTGAGCATTAGCAGCAGGGATATATGATTTAGTAACCCGTGAAAGGTTAGTAAATGCATCTGGAGGACCCTAGGACTAAGGACTCTTAGAAAGAAGGATTACCGTCTTGCGTACCGTACTGGCTTACCCTTATTAAGAACAGACTGGCTGACTTCATGGCCTTTTTTATTCAAAGATTTGTAATATTCTGCAAATAAATTATCTTTTGAACTTCTTGCTCACATTGATTTATTCGAGGGTCTAAATGAGACAGTGAAAGTGAATTCCAATCTATCTCATTTCCCAACTGCTTTTGTTCCCCCCCTAATGTTGGGTATACTGATTCATCAAAATGACAATCAACAAACCTTGCCGTAAATAAATCTCCAGTTCTAGGTTTCAAATATTTTATAATAGAATGAGATTCATACCCAACATATATCCCCAACTTTCTTTGGGGACTCATCTTTGTGCGTTGTGGTGGAAAAATTGGAACATATACCGCACAACCAAAGATTCTAAGATGGGAAATATTTTGCTCCTGTCCAAAAATCAATTGTAATGGGGAGATGTCGTGATAACTGGTTGGCCTTATGCGCACAAGTGCCGCTGCATGCAAAATAGCATGCCCCCAAACCGAAACAGGCAACTTGTTCTCATCAACAATGATCTAGCTATCAATTGAAGACATTTAATCAATGACTCTGCTAAACCATTTTGAGTATGAACATGTGCAACAGGATGTTCAACTATTATTCCAGTGGACAAACAATAATCATTAAATGTCTGAGATGTAAACTCACCAGCATTATCAAGATTAATTGTTTTTATTGCATAATCTGAAAATTGTGCTTTTAACCTTATTATTTGAGCCAACAACCTCGCAAAAGCCATATTACGAGTTGATAATAAGCACACATGAGACCATCTTGTAGATGCATCTATGAAGACCATATAATATTTAAATGGTCCACATGCAGGGTGAATAGGCCAACATATATCACCCTGTATCCGTTCCAGAAATGCGGGAGATTCCACTCCAACCTTAGTCGTTGATGGTTTGGTAACCAACTTTCCTTGTGAACAAGCAACATAAGAGAATTCCTTTGATTGAAGAACATTTTGGTTCTTCAAAGTATGCCCATGTGAATTCTCAATTATTCTATGCATCATATTGTAACCGGGATGACCCAATCGGTCATGCCAAATGAAAAAATCATTAGAACCAGTAAACCTTTTGTTTACTACGGCATGTGATTCAACTGTACCAATATTTGTATGGTACAACCCAGAAGAAAGTGCAGGCTATTTTTCATGCACAATTTTCTTCTCCGCATTTATTGTAGTAAAATAAAGGTATTCAACATTTTCTTCATTCGCAGTCTCAACATGATAGCCATTTTGGCGAATAACCTTGAAACTTAACAAGTTTCTATGAGACTTACTACAATACAATACATTATCAATTACCAATAATGTTCCTCCAGGTAGTAATAAGGCCGCTTTTCCAGAGCGCTCAATCAATTTTGTACTACCGGATATTGTATTAACATATGCCTTTTTTATTACCAAATGAGAGAAATATTTCTTTTCTCTTAGTAGCGTATGAGTTGTGGTACTATCCAGAAGGCACATGTCTCCATTACTCATTTTGGATCCAACTGAACAAAAGAAAATTTAAGTACATGACATTTATATAAGACATTAAAAACACATAATAACATTATTCATTTCCAGTTTAATTATCAATCTTCAATTGTGATCCCCAAAGAAGTCCTCAGCTTCTAGATGAGTAATATCATCGAGCCCATAAAAAACATCATCTTTCAATGCAAAGTTTGCCTCAACATTCTCATCATATTTTTTAGAAGATCCTGCCTGAACATCATCTTTGAGAGTCAAATGTGACTCCACCCGGGCATTAGAAGAGGAGGCACCGCCTTTATTTCCTTTTCTTTTGAAGGAATTTTGATACAGCCTGGCAAAATGCTCAGGTGATCGACATTCATTTTTTCAATGACCTTTAAGGCCACAACGATGACAGTGATCGCCCTTTCCTTTAGAAGGATTATTTTGAGAACAACATTGTTCTCTCTTTTGTTATGACCACCACCTCAACGATTATTATATCGTCGTTTGCCCTTGCCACACCCACGCACATTATCATGGCCTCGATTATTTTGTCTTATTTCAGACTGGCCGTGTGCTTCTACCCCGTGTGCCTCCGGCAATGGAGCACTTCCAGCGAGACGGGCTTCATGATTTTTCATTAAAAGGTCATTATGTTGCTCAGCCACCAAAAGGCACGAGATCAGTTCAGAGTATTTCTGAAAACCTTTTTCACGATATTGTTGTTGTAATATCATATTAGAGGCATGGAAAGTAGTTAGTGTCTTTTCCAACATGTCCTCATCTTTTATAGTTCCCCACATAATTTCAATTGGGAAGTTATTCTAAATACAACAGAGTTATACTCAATTACGGTTTTATAATCTTGAAATCGTAAGTGCATCCACTCATAACGAGCCATTGACAATACCGTTGCCTTGAGGTGGTCATACCTCCCTTTCAAACCTATCCACAATTCAAGTGGGTCTTTCACTGTTAGGTATTCAACCTTCAGGCTTTCATCAAGATGATGACGAAGGAAAATCATAGCCTTCGCTTTATCTTGACTTGATGCTTTATTTCCTTCGATTATACAATCACCAAGACCCTTAGCGGTAAGGTGAGCATCAAGTACCCATAACAAATAGTTCTTTTCAGAAATGTCAAGTGCCACAAATTCAAGCTTTGACAAATTCGACATGATGAAAACTATCATAAAATAGTTGAGTTAATAACATGATGTGATTTCTTTATAATAAAAGATAAATTTATGTTTCAAATTATTAAGAATTAGTATAAAGTATATTATATGCATGAACATGAAATGTTACCATGTAAACTCATAAAGTATGAAACGGTAGATTTAATATATGTTCTAATTATTTTTCAATATTTATTTCTAGTTTCAATAGTTATAACGTCAAACTTTTGTAAGTTTTTCAAGTCATATTTAATATAATACTACTCTCTTTATGACACACAAATATTTATCATAAATTTATGACAATAAAATATTTACAAGTCTTCTAACTAGCATGTTATCACATTTCCTACTATTTAATTTAGAATTATAAGTTAGTAGCATATAAACGACATAAAAATATAAACCTGAAACGTATTGACTATTATGCCTAGTAAAATATTATAATAATACCTAAAGCAAGTTATATATGCAGTAACTAAATTACGGATCAAAGATTTATGCAAGTCCTATTAGAGATGTTATAAACATATAAATGTATACCTGACTCTAAAAGAAAGTTGATTAACTTTTAGGA
>JAJOOS010016163.1:0-26748 GCA_029582725.1 Solanum chiquidenum
ACGTAGCCGGACCAAGGTGCGGGGTGAAATTCTCTAGATGCCGGACCAAGGATTTAGAGATACCTAACTTATCACTTTGCATGTAATACACTAGGAGAGGATTGCTATTACTAAGATTACCGCGTTATGAGCTTATGGGGAACACATTCCTAGTTATTTCTAATAATCTGAATATAAATAAATACTTAGTTCAAAGCTATTTTTATTGTTTTTATTTTATTTCCATTTAAATCCCCGTATCTTGACCAAGTCATATTCCCCACAAAAACATGACTTTTCAAGTAGGTTCATGATGGAAGTAGAATCTACGCCGAACATGGTAAATTTATTGTCATCCCCAGTTATGTTCTCCACATACAAGGAGTCACCTTCGATCATTTTTTTCTTGTGATCCTTTCGGCAGCCGACACCATTTTATTAGTCTTTGATTTAAGGACATATGCATGCCTCTCCCTGAACAATTATCCAAATTTCTTAGCAATCAAATTGAATATGGATTCCACGGGGTACTCTCTCTCATCTATCAACATAGCGTTGAGTGACTCAGTAATATTTGTGGTCATCACATCATACCCGGTGCCTGGGAAATGTGCTATGTTCCACTTTTGAAAACCAACTTCATGCTCAAGGATGACGGGTGCCTCGGGGGATTTGTCCTTGAATTCCGCATAATGATCATTGAACTCCTCCAAAGAATATGCATTTGCCGCGTTGTAGTATAATTAGATGGAATCTCCACAGTGGTGATTTACCTGGAGATTTTCACTAAGGTGCTTCATGCAATATCTGTGATGAGCATGATTGTAAACCTTTGCAATACCATTGGCAATGCTCTTGTGTCTATCAAAAATAAAACACGAATCTAATTCATCTACCACAATATCCTTCAACTTCTCAAAGAAGAACGTCCAAGATGCATAGATCTCTTTGTCCACGACACAAAAGGCAATTGAATAAACATGATTCTCCGTATCTTGTGCAACAACGCTCAATAATGCTCCCTCATATTTACCATGTAAATGAGTGTCGTCGACCGCAATTACCATTCTCATGTGCGAAAATCCCCCTAATGCAAGCACAAAAGCTAAGAAGTAATACATAAATCTATGAGTATCCCCACTTACCATGATACAATATATAAAAGCCTATAACCAACATTAAGAGTGTCGATCATATATGAAAAAGTTGGTAAGCATGGATGTATGTGTTCTATTGTCGCTCGAACCATTTTTTTGGCAGTCACACCTCCCTTCCTACATTTTCAATAGCTTGGACGACTACAATGAAAAAAATTTAAAAATAGTTCTCTGAATCTATATAACATTTGGACCCTTGTCATCACCATAAAGATTCGCACAAAGCGACACAATGACTTTGGTTGAGATTTTTCTATGGCTATTGATGGCATGTTCAACACCACAACTGTGATCGCCAATATTCTTACAGATACGAAATCTATCTGAACACTCATATTTCTTTGGCCGCAGCATCCACGCACAAATACGAGATACACATTTCACCTTTAAGTATTTAGTACAACTCTTCACTGTAGCAAAATTAAAAGATTTTCTCGTCGCTGCTTCAGCTAATAACAATCGTAGCTCACTCTTGGTACTGAATGTTTGATACAACAGAGAAAGAGTGGCTGGGTTGTGATCTTAATTCCTGCTCTCCCTGCACTTCTTCGAAATGTTCACAATCTTTCACATCTACGGACTAATCTTCAACATTCATTGAATGATCATACCTATTCATTGAATCATCACCCAAACTGTCATTTGATTGATCACAAAGTTCTCCTTTGGTTGATCACCCAAGTTCTCATATTCAACCAAGTCGTTGTCGTTAAATAAATTCGTTGGTTCAATCGGAGACCTCACAATGATATTTATCCTCAATATAGGCCTAGAGTCATCAGCAACAATATCCATCATGTAGAAGCTCACATGCTTATCATTCTTTATGAATGTGGGATGTATTTTTCCCCTCCCATTCATTTGATAGCTTATCACAAAGTTGCTTGGCTCGCAGGCTAACTCATCGACCTTAATTACGCTTGCAATCATATCTTCATATGAACCATTGCGACGCAACGCAATGGGCACTATCGTCTTACTAAAAAATTTCCAATACCAACTTTTGGGAGTCTCCTCCCATACTCTCATATAATCACCACCAGCAACAATAAATTCAGCTACTGTCATATATAGACTACACTGATAGATACTAGATTACGATATAGTAATTAGCGGTCAATGAATGGTACAAAATATGTACAAAACGCTCATGAACAAGATAGGGTTTAGATCAAGCTCCTGAAATAGAGAACAAGTATCTATAGTCCTTTTAAACTACTAAAGTTTATCTAAAACGAGTTATGAAGTGATTTTGGAAGATTTTTTTAAGCTTCTAAAATGGCGGGAAATTTTTTATTTGAAGCTATTTGAAAGAAAATGGTATAAAAATGGAAGCAATTACTAGAATGATGATGATCCACCTGTGAAAGCTATAATATCGTAGGAAAAGTCGTCATAATCGACTAAATCAACTACAAAAACGGGAGCATTTTGGTTTCTTCTTGGAAAGCTTTTCTCCAGTGAAATTGTTTTTAATAAATGAAAAAAAAAAACAATTCCACATTTGTTGGATGAGTGGGAACCAGAGTGTAGTATTAAAAACTTGAGAGTAGGGTGTTGTATGTTTTGGAAGAATATTGAGTGATGTCATATTTAGTGTCTAAAGTTCAAATTTTTGAAAACTTCATGTATCTAAATGCTCAATTAAGCTAGCGTTTGGCCATAGATTTCCAAATATTTTTGGCAAATATTATTTGGATGAAAATTTGGGTGAAATTTCACCATGTGTTTGGCCATAGTATTTGTGAAACATATTTGACTTTTTTAGAAAAATGTGATTTATACCCATAAGTTTTAAAAACTATCAAAATGTGACTTTTTTGGAGAGTGGTTATTTTGCCAACTCTGCCAACATACTTGTTAATTTTGTATTCCTGAGATATTTAGAACAATAACTTTGAAGAACTTTGTAAGAAACAACAAAGTTTTAAAGAGTATTTTCAAAACTAGAAATTTAAAACCAGAAAATAGAATCTGAAACAGATTAGAAAGAATATACAAAATATTTTTCTCAAAAAAAGAATATTACTCGTACAAAACAAACAGTTCCTAATTTGTTTGCTCCAACTTCTTCAACAAAATAAACAAAAGAGGAACTGCATAATATACTAATTAATTACACGCAAAATGTATTTTGATCTACTGAAATCCATAAGGCATATGAGTATAGCCATTGTATATGAAAGGGTACTCCATTGTGGAACTTGGACCAATTCCATCATTTGCCGACCAGTTTTCAGCCTCATTCATCATAGAATAATTTGCATTGCAAAATTGATAATCCTCAATAGTAAGATGCCCATTATCCATCCCTGCTCCCATTGAATTGACGCCACTAATTGGAATATTTGATTGAAAGAAGTTGTTGTAATGACTGAAAGAATTCACATTAGAAATAGGCCACAGAGATGTTTGGTTCATCAAGTTGTAGTCCCATATTGGTTGATGAGAAAGTGAGCAACTTCCAATATGAACATTCATGCTCTTCAACAATTCGAGTTTTTCTTTTGCCTTGTCCATTCTTTTCTCAACAACACCAGCAAGATTTGGTAATTCTTTTTGAGATAAATAGTCAAATCTTGAATCCCAAGTCGGATACTTTTCTACTTTGATCTCACCCCTTTTCTTTTCATCATTTTCGAAGAAGTTGGACAATGTCTTACCCCTCTTAATCCGGTCATCGAGTGTTTGGTTTTTGTAGAGATTTATTAGCTCTTGAACATCATTTGAATCATTTGGCCAAATTTGATGATTATAATTTCCTTCATATATTATCATGCATGCTTTGATGTCACAAAGTATTGACAGTTCGGAGATTTTCTTGACTAAGCCAACTTTCCGATTTACCAAAGTAGACTTCCTCTTCTTGTGATCTTCAATAAGTTCTATTTTGATTTTTTGATCTTCCCATTTCGTCTGCAGTTCAAGAAAGTGCACATACACATAATTATTTAAATCAAAGAAAAACGATCGAAAACAGGAACTTTTTGGTGTATAAATAATCAGATCATGGAACATAATAAAACTATAAAATTTGAAACGTGAAACAAAAAAAGAGAAAAAGTTACCTGACTTGAATGAGCAAAGTGATTTATATTTGCACTCAAACAATTACAACTAAACCAAATAAAAATATGTTTTGCTATAGTTATATAGTAGAATTTGACGCGTTTGAGTAACTCTTTTTTAGAAACTATAATTAGTAGGCAGTAATTAATATTTTTCTTCTCCTTTTACGTATAGGAATGCCTTTTATAAAAGGTTTCTTCTAATTCCGCCTCCATTAGTATTTAGTTTATATTAAAAAAGGAAAAGGGACAATTTTATATTAGTATATACTCCGTCAATTCCAATTGTACCAAGTATGGTGGGTTGATTAATATTATATAGTAAAACCTTTCTAAATTAAGGTTAACAGGATTATGAAATATTATTATTTTATAAAAGTATTATTTAAGTGATAAATTAATATTTTATTAATTTAAAGAATATTTTTGAAATTCAATAAAGATTTTATATCAGTTGCAAGATGAAGCGTCAATGATTTAAATGAAACTTTTTGTGTAAACGATATTCATGAATTTGAGGTCACGATTAAAATCTCAATTAACATAATAAAATGGATGTTAATAGTTTATTAGATTACTGATCAGGTGAAAATGATACATATATTTAGATGTTCAAAGCTTAGAAAAATTGTGGATACCTCGGAGAGAATAATGTGGATGATGATGCTAAAGACGATACAATACTTTTGAAATCACTCACATCTAAAACTCTTGACAATAATTTGGTGCAGTTTCAAGAAGACAACACCAGAAGTTTTAGATGCAATAAGAAAAGTTAGAGATGGCCTTAATTAGATTTAATTTTTTTAAAAAATAAAATAAAAGAACACTATAAATCATATTTTACTAAATTTTTCTTAGATATTTTGTAATTTTAAAAAATTATTAATTTATATTATTAATGAGGCCATATTATTTATATAACGGTCTTCTAAACATATATATTATCTCATAATTGAAATCAATAATTTTTTCCGTTGGCTCAAGTCAGAATCGAAAAAAATATTATTTTAAAAAACTTATTAATTTATCGAGGACTAATTTGGAGAGGTTTTATTGTACCCACACAAAATATTATCTTCCCAAAACATTACTTCACTGTCAATTACAGATTTTCTATTTAATCTTGAAGGTCCTCGCCTCGTCGGAATATCTAGTTTTTCATTAGTTTTAATTAGGGGCCACGTATCGATTAATTCGGGTCAATGTTAAAAGCTTATTGATTTCATGAACTATTAAAATATTGGCTTACAAATTATTTATTTATTGGTTATTGATTGTTATTGGTAATTTGGTTATCAATTTAACCCTTCAAATTTGACACATAAAAATATAATTAAAAAACACTTGAAAAAAAAAGGTAAACAAAGCAAATGAACCATACTTATAATTTAACGGATTGTAAATTTGACAAAAACAAACACTGCACATTGTAGAACAACCCAAAATTTAAGGCAATCAAAACTAAAACCAATAATACTATGAGTATAACTATAATTTATTAATTTACGATTCCCTCTGTCCCAATTTATGTGACTTACTTTTCTTTTTAGTCAGTTTCAAAAAAAATGACACATTTTTATAGTAAGTTACAATTTAATTATAAAATGTTTAGTTTATCCTTAATGAAATTATTTACAGTTACACAAATTTCTATCCTTCATTTTGGACTACAAAGTTTTAAAGTCTTCCTTTTTTTTCCTTAAACGTCTAACTATCTCACATAAAATGAAACGGAAGGAGTATGAATTATCAATTAAGTCTTTAAAGAAAAAACTTCAAACCGCTGAGAATCAATAAAAAAAAAAAAGTTAAACCGAAACATAAATCGTAAACCAATAACCATTAAGAACAGACAATATTTTAAAAGGTTTATTTTTACTTTTAAAAATTTCATATGGAATTAAATTAACATAAAATAAATTGAAACGAGAGTCTTTCTTTCTCTTTTTTTCGAATATGAATGCCTGAATTTTATGTGTTTATATTTGGGTAATTAGTTATATTTATATTTCTATACAAGACATATGCAAAGAAACCTCTGGAAGGGTATAGTAAATTCCATTTACTTGTAAGGTGCTGGAAGTTTCGAAAGAAGTCTCTCAACATTTTCCGAACTTTCAAGATTCTTAAACAGTACACCATTTTTCTGTATATAAATTGCACCAATCGAACCCCCAAACTCAATCAACAAATTATCACAGAAAATCATCAAACACTAAAGAAGAAGAAGATCATCAATACTACACAGTATAGTATGAGGGTCATCAGCAAATTAACATTGCTCATCATTTCAATTGGTTGCATTTTTCAGGTATCATCACTAGGTGCAGATGGGTCATCACTTCTACCATTAATCTTAGACCAAATGATAGGCAGCAATCCTGCAAGTACATTTCTTGATCCATTCAAAATGTTGGAACAAATACCATTCGGATTAGAAAACAGAGAGGAGAACACTCTGCCGCTTTCGGTGGCGAGAGTCGAGTGGAAAGAGACGGCGGAGGGGCACGTGATAAGCGTAGACGTACCAGGATTGAAGAAAGATGATATAAAGATAGAGATTGAAGAAAACAGAGTGTTGAGAGTAAGCGGAGAGCGGAAGAAAGAAGAAGAGAAAAATGATGAGCAGAATCACTGGCATTGTGTTGAAAGGAGCTACGGGAAGTTTTGGAGACAGTTCCGTTTGCCGGAGAATGCTGATATTGATACAATGAAAGCTAAGCTTGAAAATGGGGTGCTTACTATTTCATTTGCTAAATTGTCTGCTGATAGGATTAAAGGTCCTAAAGTTGTCTCTATTGAGAGCAAACAAGAAGGAAAAGAGTCCTCTGTTAGAGAAGAGCTCTGATTTTATGGGTTACTCTGTTTTCTGTTCATCATCTGTTCCTCTGCTTTAATTTGATGTTTCTAATATTTTGGTATGTGATATGTGTGTGATGAAAGAATGCTAAATGTAATCGTATTTTGAAATATTATATATTTTTTTTTTTAATTTGAGATTTTCTAGTTCTTCTTGGATTGATCCCTTTAATATTTTAGTTCACATTATATTATGGTTTGGCGAAATTGCCTGAAAAGTTCTTGTACTTAACTTGATTTATAAGTTGGATTCTTGTACTTACGACTTTGCAAACTAAACATTTGAACTCATTCAAGCATAATATTTTAGATCTATGATGGGTGTGATCTTCTTTGTTCCCACCTTTTACCATTTTCATCCCAAAAATAAAAATCACTATTTTCATCTTTCTTGTTCACACTCAAAAATTTCTTCAATCACAAAATGTTATAGATTATAATTAGTTCTTACACATGCTTTATGGTTCTATTTATTTTGATTTGATAAAAAAAAGATATCAAGAAAACTTTAAAATGCTTTATGGTTCTATTTATTTTGATTTGATAAAAAAAAGATATCAAGAAAACTTTAAATTGAAAAAAATATATTTATATCTAAATTTAAGTAGTAGATCTTAGAGAATTAAATTTCTAAAAATGGTAAATGGTATATTTTCTTGCAAAAGAAACTTTTTTCAAATTTTTATTTGATGATTTTATTGTGATAATGTCTACATCAAAGAAGAAGAAGAAGAGAAAAGAAGTAGAGGCGGGGGTGGGGGTGGGTGTGGGCTGAGGTTGAAGAAGAAGAAGAGAAAATGAGTAGGGGTGATGATTTTATTGTGATAATGTGTACGTCAAAAGAAGAAGAGAAAAGGAGTAAGGGCGGGGATGGGGGTGGATGTGGGCTGAGGTTGAAGAAGAAGAAGAAGAGAAAATGAGTAGGGGCGGGGAGGATGGGGGTGGCGGCTGAGGTTGAAGAAGAAGAGAAAAAGGGTGGGGTGGGGCTGAAGAACAAGATAGAAGGGGTATTTTGTATTATAATTTTGATATTTTTAAATTAAAAATATTGTAGTCACTTCAAAACGCGTGGAGTTAGTATTTGTCCAACTATGCCATTTCAGTGCCACATAAGTTCGGTCAATGATCAGAGGAGTTTAAAAAGTAGAGTTTCATTGAGTTTAACGGTTCATTTGGTAAAACAATGAGTAGAAGGGTTCAACTGACAAAGAAAGTCAAGTACAGGGGCCTCCCAGGTCATTCCGCTGTTTGGTTTTGGTTTTGGTTAGTAAAGTTTTCACATTGAATTAATTTGGTTCGGTTTAGTTTAATTTGGTGTTTTTAAATTCAAGTCTTTTTTTTTTGAGTAAATGAAAAATTAAATGAGAATAAAATATTAGTATAAGATGTTTAAAAATTTAAAAGTAGGTGAAGGATGATATGTTTCGCCATGAAATATTTATTGTGCTAATTAAAAAATTATATTTATTTTTGTCAAGAATTTTGTGTCCTACTACTTTTTCTCGAGAAAAACAAAGACCAAGACGGGTTGTTTTATATAATGTACATTGATGAAAATTGATAAAATGTATGCGTCCACTAATTATGACAGGATCAGGTTCTCTAGTAAAGTTAAGATGCACAAAAGTAAATACTGGAAGTAAAGAGAATACACGATACTTTACGTTGAAACCTCTGCTCAAGGGAGTAAAACCACGACCTTTCATACAAAATTTTCAACTGTTTTCACTAATCGTCTCAAGCAAAAGTGAAACACAGATCACAACCAAACAATGAGATTAACCTCTTAATCTCAACACTAAGTAATATAACCTATTACTTACTGAGCCTAAGAAATGCATCTATTGGCCACTATACTAATCCTCACTGATTAATATAGACTTTAACCGTAAGACACAAAGTTAACTCTTGCGATGTTCCTACCATGAATCACACAAAGATTTAAAACATTTTTAACAATAGTGAAACGAATCCTACAATTTTAGCACAATACAAGCATTCAAACCAAACAACAGGCACAAAAAGCACTTCTTGCGTTGATCAAGTCCCGTGCTTTATATTTTCTTTGATGCTTGATATCTCTCTCTTTGAATGAATAGTTTATTAGTTGTTTGTCATTTGATTATATCAATCATTGACCATTGGACAAACAACATCATCCGTTTTTATTGGTTAAGTATGCTGACGACTTCACTTACCGCTGACAGGATACCTTTTCAGTTGTACAACATATTGCCCTGGACGAGAACACTCTGTAGAGGATCGGGTTTCTACATTTGTGAGGATCATCAAAACATCTGAAATTTATCAAAAATATATTTTGATTTTTCCTGATAAATAATATTTGAAGTGAACTATTAAATTGTACATTTTATTGCTACTTTGATTTGTTTACGAATGATTTAATGATTATTTGATTTTTTCATTTTTTATTAAGAGAATGTTTATAAATATATATTATTTTTAAAAAAAAAAAAAAAAGAATTTGACGGTGTATCGAAATTCTGAGATCACATCATACCAAAGAATTGAATTTTGAAAAAATTATACCGACACCAAACCCAAGAACTAATTCAGGCCCACTATAATTTTGTTTGATTCTGATTAAAACGACATATATGATTTGATTTTAAATTTTGAGCAAACTAGAGGCATAATTGAAAAATTAAGAGTTGATTACATAAATATAATTTAAAAGTTATAATTATATATATAGGTATTTACTTTTAGATCGTGATTTAGGTATTTACTTTTATTATAATTGTTTTTTTCCTTTACTCTTTAGTTTGATATGAATTTTTATTTGGATAATGTTATGAATTTATTTATTTTATTATGATTACATATTTATTTATGAGTTTTTTAAATTAATTATTTTTATTATTTAATTCAAATATCATAATTATCTAAACATACCACAACTAAATTTTTAGTTTTTGCTTAAAACATTCATGGTAAAAAAATTATTATATTTCTTAGAAATAATTAAACATTTGAGCAATGAATATGATTAATTTTTTTGTAAAAATATATTCACGGTAAGAAATTTCATTAATATTCCTTAGAAATGATTAAATATTTGGGTAATGAGTGAAGTTTTTGTTTTTTTAAGGAAGTTATGTATATAATGGCTATACTAGGTTATGGTATACTCTTTAATTTATTTGTCATTGATTCTAAATATATTATGATTAATATCGGAATTAAATATATTTGTTTTAATAAGTTTTTATTTGTCTTTGATGATAGATGAATTGACACGAGATATTTAAGATGATAGCTTTAGTGTATGTTATTCATGGATATATAGAACTGATTAATAAGACGTGCAATGGAGTTACTTGTAAGCTAGAGATGTGGAGGCAAATTTTGGAAACTAAAAGTTTCAGTTTGAATAGGACCAGACACAATATATGGAGTGTAAATTCAGTGAGGTGATGCATGAGGACCTTCTGTACTAGAAGGAGTTAGGTTGTTATTCTTGATTGGGAAGTTCGAAAATTGAGGACGGTTGATGAAGCCACTTGAAAATTTGGAATAGACATGAGGGACAAGTACCCTCACTTGTTTGAGGATTCAGGTAATAATACTCCCTTCTTGATTTAGCTCACCTTTTTACTATTTGATCTTTTGGAGAAGAATGATGGATAAATTGGTATCTATTGTAACGATTTTTTTATCAGTAGGGATGAGTTACTTTTAAAAGAAATCGGACAAGAAAATTTTGGGAGTAGCGAATTGAAAATTTCAAGTTAGGCTATGTTTGGACGAAATATGAGGAAGATGACGTCTAGAAAAAATCAGGGTAAGAATTGGGCAAAACTTCTAAGTAGAATTGTTTTTCTTGTTTCTAAGACGTTAAGGAGTCCATAGGACTTCCTGAAATCGAATTCAGGTGAGTAGAACTCCTGAGTTTCTATTTTGTGCACGTTGCTACGACGAGTTAATTAATTCTCGCTATAGGAGGTATTTTCTCTTAGGCAACACCGTTATAGTAAGATTAGACAGTTATAATCAGGTAAGTCCTTGTAAAGGTAGAAAGTTCCCACAAGTGTTCATTCTTATGCAAGAACGCCTTGGGGAAGTGCAGAGGAGATCTAGGGAGATTATTTTTTTCCAGTTTTCCATCAAAATCATCCATAAAAATCACAAAAGTGTTTTAAAAGACTGTTGGGATTCATCTCGAGGATCTAGCAGAACTCCCCGATACTCAAGTGTGGGGTTTAGTTCAACAAAACTTACACCCTAAGTGCCCGACTGTACGCCCTACATACACTCGGGACTCGTCTAACAAATCTTACACAAATTATGTGTTAAATTTTTTAGTTAACATTATTGACCCTCATAATTTTTGAATAAATGAATGATACTTAATAATTTTTTAATTTATAGAAATAAGAAGATTGAGAGTAACTCAAATAACAAGTTGTAGTATCACATCTTCATTATTTTGTAACAGTGTGAGAGTTATTATACGTAACATTTCTTTCAAAAATACATAACAAAATTTTACTTTTTCACTTATCATTGTTTTCATGTCTCAAAATTATCATATTTTATTTAGCTATTTGAAAGTAATTTTATTTTTTCTCATGATGGAGTGATGTTTTTACTATAATACTAGTAAGTTTTATTGATTATTTTCTTTTAGGGGGTAAATTGTATAGTATGATAATAATATATTTTTAGAAATAATGCTTCTTTTATTATTAGAAAGTTAAGGTATTAAATTATTTATACTTGTATAATCATGTTATAAATTTTATTTTCTCTGAGTTTCTTTAGAAACAACAGAAACTCGTGCAGTAGGCAATAAGACCAGAAGCGTGTTATATCTCCAACTTCATCTATATATAAGTTTGTTGTCTTGTGTACAAGTTAGACAAAGACTAGAATCCCAACCTCAATTTTAGACTTACATTGATGTTTTACCTCTCATTCCAGTAACATGGTAATCACCAAGAGAAAGAGAGGAAAAAAATAATTAATTAGACTGGAGTTGCAAACAAATAAGGAAAAGTTGTGAACTATCATTGATAGGGGCCGCGCGAACGCAGGCCCCATAGCAACAAATTATGACATAGGCTCGTCCGCTTGGGCCGGCATTAGGCAAGCACCCCTCCAATGTGCAATGGAGGTCATAAGCCTAGGCCATGGGTCTTATTGATCACCCATTGACCCCGTCCAGGTAAGTATGTTATCAAGTAAGCTCAGCCTATTATTAAAATATTGCTTTTGCTCCTTTTTTCTCTTAGGTGCCAATGTGGGAGAATTACTCAAAATGGCATTACTCTCTTTAACTTTCATTTTGGAAATAGGAAAAGAAAAATTAAGGTAGCCTATATTCAAACACTGTAATGTAATACACATGCTCATATTCAGAATCCAAACAAAGAATTAAAAACATTCAAGAAGCATCAAAATCAAGTTCAGAAACAACAACTATCTGGAGAACAATTGAAATAAATTTATCCGTATGCCTTAGCTCAAAAATTTCTCTTTGTCCCACATCGGCAAAACATTGAGCTGGTGAATGCTTTTTAAGTGAAGACACCGAGTAGAATGGGCGCGACCTTACTTGAACTGGATCTGTTCTATAGGCTACCACGATTTGATTTCTAAAGAGATAGGAAATCAAATTTGGTGGATAAATTATGACCATTAGATTAAAGCATGATTAATAGTACCCATGGCATCGTAGATGATTGTTCTCAGCTCCCAATCATGGGGCTTGGGATGGTCTAATGTCTGTCTAACAGGGCTTCAAAACCTTTTTATGAAGGATGACTTTTTCTATAATTATGCAGGTTTAGTTATGCAGGTTTGTTGTAAATTAGTAATATATATCATTAACAAAATAATAATACATGTTAATTAAATATGTGGAATGTATTTAATAATGTATATTGCTAATATTCGATTAACTATGTGCCGTCAAAATTCATACAACCAATTTCTAATATTAATAAAATATTTACATTTACATAAATAAATACAAACTGTACGTACATACATAGAAAGAAATAAAATTGTTTGTATATAAAAACAAATAAAAAAACAAACGTAGTAAGGAAAACTGTAAAATTCTCAATTAAAAAAATTAATAGGGTAAATATGTAATTTATCATTTTAATATATGTATAACTAATACTCACATAACTTATTCCACCTACTATCCCGCATAACTTATACATAGATTTCCTCATAAGTTATGTTGGTATTAATTATGTAAGACTACAAAAAACGCCATATAAATAAATACATGAATAACTTTTATACAACATTTAATATCATACCAACCAAACATGGTATAACTTATGTTGACTTTTATACCTAATACAAAACTTCTACTAAACATAGTATAACTAATCACGATCAAGTAATGTAAAAAATTATATTAACATTTTCAAGTTTTTATGTTCAAAATCACGATCAAAATTTAAATCTCAAAATTCTAACTATGCATAAATTGGAGCAGACGAAGTATTAATTTTTCTTTACGAGATTTTTGAATAACTTATGTGAGCATTTTTACATACTTAAGTTTTTTGCCCCTCTTTGTGAAAATTACAAAAGTCTTACATCTTAAAAAACCTAAAATCAATATATAATTACACAAATAGTTTTTAAATTACATAAATGACAAAATAATTATTTTTTTGTATTTAAATAAATTGTTTTTTTTATATTTTTGGTTTACTCTCTCATGCTTTTTTATTACGTGCCTTTTTATATGAAGCATAATTAGGGTATTAAATATTATCTCTCCTAATACAGACCCATATATACACGTTTATTCGTTTTTGTTATTTAATTTCTATGCGGTTAATGGCTTTTTTTATAGGGATCATAATTATTTGCTTTTTTTTTTGATAAAAAAATTCATGTTACCAATAAAGATGGTATAGGTGATTCATAGTTCCAAGTAAAAACATTATTTCTAACGCCTTAACCATCCATATTCTTCTCATCAGATTTTTAACCCTCCATCTTCCTCTGTTCATATCGTTTGAAGAACAAAAATTCACCAAATCAGTTCTTCTCTTTACCACTGAATTCACCATAGTTAACTAATTAATTAGTTTGATGGATAAGACTCCCCGTAAGAGCCCTATGCTTAATAAATATGCAATGGGTGTTGATAGTCCGTCGATCATATGCTTAAGACCATCGTATGAGTTGAATGCGTTCACACAATCGTCTGTCAACACAATCAATGTGTATTGATTCATCCTACTCATCCTTTAAAGTTCAACAAAAAACTAAACTTGTTGGTGATAGTAAGTCGAAGGGTAAAGAAAAAGTGTCTGAGGGAAATTTTCCTCATGATAGTGACTTTGAAGATGAAATCCCTCTTGCTAGGGAAAAAGAGAAAGTGTTTTGAGGGAAATTTTGTTTATGATAGTGACTTTGAAGATGAAATTTCTCTTGCTAAAAGATTGAGAGTAAACAACGATGCGTGTTTAAAAGTAATGTTTTTACATCTGATTTATGATTATCTTTGTGACATGCAAGTTTAGATTTTTTTCTTTTTGGAAATATAATTGTGACATGCTAGTATTTTTTTAATGCCGTAGAATGTTGCTGGTGGATCAGGGAGTATTGTTTCAAAGCCTTTATATCCTAAAGGGTCAAGTTCGACTATAAAGAAGGAAAAAGTCGATTCAATTGTTAAAGATATTTTTAAATTTTGTTTGCTGCAAATCATTAATTATACTTACATCTTATGAATATTTTTTTAGAAACAATCTAGGTGGTGTTCGTATGTCAATATGAATGTTTTTGTTGATATAAAAGATCGGTTTGCTAAAATTAATTGTGTTCATTTAAAGAGTCGCCGTTTGGTTTTCTGTTAGACTTACCAATTCTGAAAGTTTAACCTCATATCATTAGAAGTTTGGTACATTATTTGTCTAACAACCGGGATGACATGTTTGTTTTTAATATAAATGGAAAATAACTTCATTTTGGTCTTAGAGAATTTAGAATAGTTACTGGTTTTAAGTGTGGTCGGGCTTAGACTATGATCTGAACACTACATCAAAGCTTTTTTCTCGTTATTTTCCGACTGCTAGCGATAAGGTGCTGAAAGCTGAGTTTATAAGGGTTTTCAAAGAAGATGGATTGTGGAAGAGGACCTTTTTAATATGTCTATGATTTATTTCATCAGTACATTCATATTGTCATCTCCATCAAAATATTCACATATCCCAAAAGATCATTTTTTATGTGTTGAGTCCGGACAGTGCCTTTCGTACCCTTGGGGCAATCAGTCCTTTTTCAATTTACGACATTTCATTTCGAGTCAAATGGCAACAGATCCAGATTATGTGAAGTTTGAAGGATTCTCACTTGCATTGCAAATTTGGTTCTATGAGCGTTGCAACAAAGTTGACGCGTCAATTGCAATTCGTTCATCCAATCAAACTCCTCACATATTCAATTGACCAAATCGTGTAGAGGAGATGAAATTATTTAAGTTCCTTCAATACAACCATCCAAAATTGGATCCATGTCAGTCAAACATAGTGTGTTGGATCTCAAAATTTCGTGTCTTGTTGTTTAGATATTAGTTTGGTATTCAATGGATTTCATAGCTCTATTCACACATATTACACCTAAAGGATATTTTGAAAAGAAATCAGAATTGCATCTTTTTTTATCTAAATAAATTTGGACACACATATCGTTATGAATCTTCATTGGTGGAGAAGGACCACTCACGAAATACTTGAGTTCCAAATGATCGTGTCCACACCCAATTGTGAAGATATAGTAGTAATCAAGCATTCGTATTTGGTGTTTGCATCATACATCACTCCTTCAATATCGTAATCCACGTAATTATCTGTATAAAATTACAAATTCTTAATAAATTTAAAAAATTAGCAGAATGAATTTACTACATTCATCAATTTAAACAGTTTGGTAATTACATTGGTATTCGATGGTATATAAGACAGTTATTAATATACTTTAGTATTGACAATGTTGGTCAATTACTGAAGTATATCAATAACTGTCTCATATAACATTGAATACCAATGTAACTAATAATCTGTTTAAATTGATGAATGTAGTAAATTCATTCTGAAATTTTTTAAAATTTATTATGAATTGGTAATTTTATACAGGTAATTACGTGGATTACGATATTAGAGTGATGTGTGATGCAAATACCAAATACGAAGACTTAATTACTACTATACCTTCACAATTGGGTGTGGACACGACCATTTATCATTTGAAACTCAAGTATTTCGTGAGTAATCAATCTCCACCAATGAAGATTTATAACGATATGGGTGTCCAAGTTTATTTAGATCAAAAGAGGTGCAATTCTAATTTCTTTTCAAAATATCATTTATGTGTAACATGTGTGGATAAAGCTATGGAATCCATTGAGTACCAAACTAATGTCCAAACAACAAGACAAGAAATTTTAAGATCCAACACACTATGTTTGACTGGCATAGATCTAGTTTTGGATGGTTATATTGAAGAATATGAAGAAACTGAAATAATTTCAACTCCTCAACACGATTTGGTCAATTGAATATGCGAGGAGTTTGATTGGATGAACGAATTGCAATGGACGCGTCAACTTTGTTGCAACACTCATAGAACCAAATTTGCAACGCAGGTGAGAGAATCCTTCAAACTTCACATAATCTGAATCTGTTGAGACTCGAAATGAAATGTCGTAAATTGAAAAAATGACAGATTGCCCGAAGGGTACGAAAGGTACTGTCCGGACTCAACACATAAAAAATAATCTTTTGAAATATGTGAATATTTTGGTGGAGATGACAATATGAATGTACTAATGAAATAAATCATTGACATATTAAAAAGGTCATCTTCCACGATCAACCCATCTTCTTTGAAAACCCTTATAAACTCAGATTTCAACACTTTATCGCTAGCATTCGGAAAATAACGAGAAAGGAGCTTTGATGTAGTGTTCGGATCATGGTCAAACCCATAAGTCCACCACACTCAAAACCAGTAATTGTTGTCAATTCTCTAAGACCAAAATGAAGTTCTTTTCCATTTATATTAAAAACAAACATGTCATCCCGATTGTTAGACAAATGATGTACCAAACTTCTAATAATCTGAGGTTGAACTTTCCAGAATGGGTAAGTCTAACAGAAAACCAAACGGTGATTCTTTAAATAAATGAAAACAATTAATTTTAGCAAGCAGATCTATTATATCAACAAAAACATTCATATTGACATACAAACACCACCTAAATTGTTTCTTCTTTATCTAAAAAATATTTTAAAAAAATATTCAGAAGATGTTAAGTATAATAAAAAAAAATGAATGATTTACAACAAACAAAAATAAAAAATATATATTTAACGGTTGAATCGACTTTTTCCTTTTCTTTATAGTCGAACTTGACCCTTTAGGAAAGGCTTTGAAACAATACTCTCTGATCCACCAGTAGCATTCTACGACATAAAAAAAATACTAGCATGTCACAAAGATAAATATAATCATAAATCAGATGTAAAAACATGACCTTTAAATACGCATCGTTGTTTACTCTCAATCTTTTAGCAAGAGAAATTTCATCTTCAAAGTCACTATCATAAGCAAAATTTCCCTCAAACACTTTCTCTTTACCCCTAATAAGAGGGATTTCATCTTCAAAGTCACTATAATGAGGAAAATTTCTCTCACACTTTTTCTTTACCCTTCGACTTACTATCACCAACAAATTTAGTTTTAGTTGAACTTTAAAGGATGAGTAAGATGAATCAATAACAATACACTCATTGATTTTGTTAGAGATTGTGTTGATAGGCGATTGTGTGAACGCATTCAACTCATACGATGGTCTTGAGCATATGATCGACGAACTATCAACACACATTGCATGTTTATTAAGCATAGAGCTCTTACGGGGAGTCTTATCCATCAAACTCATTAATTAGTTAACAATGGTGAACTATGGTGAATTCAGTGGTAAAGAGAAGACTGATTGATGAATATTGTTCTTCAACCGATATGAACAGAGGAAGATGGAGGCTTAGAAATTTGATGAGAAGAATATGGATGGTTAAAGCGTTAGAAATAATATTTTTACTTAAACTATGAAGCACCTAGAAACCTACAGCATCTTTATTGATAAGATGAAAGTTTTATAAAAAAAAAAAGAAACAAATAATTATGATCCCTATAAAAAAGTCATTAACCACATAAAAATTAAATAACAAAAACAAATAAACGTGTATATATGGATTTGTATTAGAAGAGATAATATTTAATATCCTAATTATGCTCCACATAAAAAGGCATGTAATCAAAAAGCATGCGAGAGTAAACCGAAAAAGAAAGAGAAAATAAAAAATAAACAATTTGTTTATATACAAAAAAAAATATTATTTTGTTGTCTATATAATTTAAAAACTATTTGTGTAATTATATATGAATATATTGATTTTAGGTTAATTAAAGTTTTAAGATGTATACTTTTGTAATTTTCACAAAGAGATACATAAAAATGTCAATCCAAATTATTTAATGAACAAACCAAACAGAAAGTCATGAATAAAGTATAAGATTAAAGGAGATCTTAAACCGTCGAAAAAATGAAGTAAACAAATATATATATATATATATAGCGGCCGGAGAACACAACATAACAAACACTGATATTAACTAAAATGAACAAATACAACCTAAAGAAAATAGTGAGTAAAGTTTACCGGAAAATCTTAAAACCGGTCAGATCTGAAGTCGATTAGTGATTGGGGTTTTCAGCTACGCTGGAATTGAAGCATGGGTCGCTAGTTGTTTCGTCTCTGAGCTCTGCCGGAGTTTGAAATGGGTAGAAGATTAGTTGGGTTTTTTTTCGCCTGGTTGCTTCTCGGCGGTGGGCCTGTTGCTTCGCTGATTATTTGTGAGCTCGGAGTTCATACCTCTGTTGGCCACATCGATTCCGCCGGAGGAAGACCGAGGCGTATTCACTGGTCTGTTGGTGATCTGGAAGCTCGGGGTTTCACCGGAGATGGAGCTATTGTCGCTAGTTTGGCTGAAGTACCTGTAAACGCAAACAAAAGATCGAAAAACAAAGGGAAAAGGGAAGGGGTCTGGTCTCGTCGGAAACGGCGTTGGGGTGCTGTTACTGTTCGCTGGGGTTTGGGGGTCGCTCGGTTGCTGTTTGCCGCTGGTCGGAGTTGGTTCGCGAGCTCGGACCTTAGAGCTCCGGTTCGCTAGAGACGTTTCTGGTTTGTAACTCAAACCTAATGTTCGCCAGAGCCACTAGTTCGAGGGATAAGAGAAGAGGGAGAGAGAGGTCTGGTGGATGCTATGGTGTTTTCTGGTGGCTGCTATGGTGTTTTCCGGTGGCAGTGAGGAGAATGGAGGTGGGGTTTTGGGTGATTTCTCCGATGGTCGCTGGTTGGTTGTGTGGTTGTTTTGCTGTTGTTGGCGTAGGTTTCAGGTGGTTGGTCTGGTAGGAGCGATGGTGACTGTTGAGATCTGGTAAGGGGCGGTGGTCGGAGAAGATGGAGAAGTGCGCGTGAGGGAGAAAGGGTTTTGGGAAAATTAATGTATAGTGAAACCGTTTTGTAAATAAAATTTTGAACCCTAATTTAAAAATAATTTACTAACTTAATTATTTTTAAATAAAAAATTGAAAATCGATATAACATTATTATCTTAAAATTGTGGGCTAAAATCACTAGTTAATAAAATATTTGTGTATGAAATCTTATTCATATTTAATTGTATTTCTAAACTACGCTAAAACACACAAAGATGAATATTAATAAAAGTAACAAATAAAATAAACAACAAATAAAATGAATGACATGTAAAAAAAATACAATTTAACAAGAATAATGATTTAATCAAATCGAACAAATATTCACAACATATTCAACTGGTTGTTACAAAAATAATATAATCAAAATTAACCGATAAAAATTCTAATAATATTTTGAGAAATGAGGCTAATTATCAACAAATTGCATCAAAATTGTAAAATATATACTTTGAACTATTTCACGAATGAAATGCTAAAAAATATTAACTTTAAAAATATCGGATCAAAATTTTGGTGTCAGACTACCGACACGGCTTCATAGACACCCTAAGACACTTGAACTCTATGTTACGATACCAAGTTTGTCACGACACAGACCTACACCATGTAAGTGGCGGGCACTCAAGAATCATTGTTGGTCCTCAAGCGAACCCTGATCCTGACTGACTACAAGCGGAAAACTAATTCAAGCAATAATAGGTTTAAAACCGAATTAAATCTATTAAACTCAAATATTCAACTCATAAAGTCTGGAAAATATTCAATAATAATATTTATAGTTTGTAAAACAACTCTAGGAAAAGTAAATACTAAAAGATTCCTCAATTTTATCTATTTATGAAACCTCTAATACTAAGATAGGTGTCGGGACAGAATCCGCGATAACTTAACAAAACAAGAAAATAAGTGTGAAGCCCTCCAGAAAGCAAGGAGGCTCACCAAAGCTAGCTGGGATGCAAGTGGTATCAACGAAGCGCATGTTGACGACCATGTCCACATGTATCAGCATCATAAAAAAATGTAGGTCGAATGACATCAGTACATTGAATGTATGAGTATGCAATGAGAACTGAAAACATAGATAACTGAACTGACATGACTGGAAAAGTATTCACCTCAACTCAACTCATTACAAAAACATTAAAAAAATATTTGCATGTTTAAATCTTCATAAATAACAGCTATCAACTTGAGCTTCAAATTCTGAATTCGCCTCAATATCTCTAACTCACATACATACACACTCTTCATACTCTTTCTTGAACCCAACCCGCCATCAATAGTTCAACGACAAAAAAAAAATTGACACTAAATTGTGTATACTTCAATTCAAACTCCCAGAAGTTTGTTAGCCATAATTTTCACGACAAAAAAAAATTGACACTAAATTGTGTATACTTCAATTCAAACTCCGAGAAGTTTGTTAGCCATAATTTTCACATAATTAAAATATTATATGTTTGATCAAATTCATTAATTTTAGTCTAAATCTTTTATTTGTCTTGATGAATTTATTTACATATGTAATAATTCCTAAATTAAAATCGAGCAACGTTAAAGGTTGATCCGAATTCTGAACCTAATCATAATTAAGCTTCAAATACTAAATCTGCCTCATACCTCTAACTCACATATACATACACACACTCGTCTTACTCTTTCTTGAACCCACTCCACCCCCACCCTCCCATCTCCCCACCAACACCCCTCCTCAAGGATTGTTTAGGTTCTTTTACATGTGTATAATCAATTTCTTTTACTACTTCACTTGTGCATAGTCAATCTCTTTTATACTTGCATGGTCAATTGAGTTACACACGCATACTTAATTCTTTCATTACTTCACTAGATTAGTTTGAACTGAATGCAGGGATCACAAATATTAAATTTTATGCACTTGTTTTAGCTTTTTTTTACACGAATCATACGTGCATAGTCAATTAATTTCACTATTTCATCCGTGCATAGTCAATTTATTTCACTACTTCATCCGTGTATAATCAAATCTCTTTTACTCATGCCCAGTCAATTAAGTTACATGTGCATATTTAATCTCTTTCACTATTTCACTAGATTAGTAAATTGAATGCACGAATTACAAAAATTAAATTGAACATGCATGTTTAGACTCTTTCACACAATTCAGATACACGTGAATAGTTAAATTCTTTCAATACTTCACCTGATTATTTCAACAGAATGCACAAATTATAAAAATTGAGTTTCACATACATGTTTAGACTCTTTCACATTATAATTTTTGACAAATTATCTTAATTAATATATATATATATATATATATATAAATAAAACCAACGTCCTTAAAATAACTAAATATTTGCAATTATTTAATTTTTCAGTAAGCATAAATATATTCATATTTTCACAATTCATGAAAATAGGGTAAAAAATAAATAGGTACACTACAAATAAGAGTTAACTATGAAATGTGTCATTAATCTGTCACTAAAATATTTGTAATTAATAAAAAAAAATTAACAATTCATTGTTAATTTATTATTAAGTAAAAAACAATCTCTAATGGTTTAAACGACAAAAGTGTTTGACACTAATTTTTGTACTCCAATTAAAAATCTTCAAACTCTAGGAGTTTGTTATCCATAATTTCACATAATGTATTCAAACATTACGTGTTTGACCGAATCTAGTAATTTTTAATCTAAATTTTTATTTAAGATATTGATTTAAATATATGAAAATTATTAATATAGAATCGAGCAACATCGTAATAGATTGACCCGAATTATGAACCTGGTCATACTTTAAGCTCCAAAAAAATTGAATCCACCTCAACATCCTCATGTGCATAGTCAATATTCTTCATTACTTCATCCATGCATAGTTAATCTCTTTTACACGTGCATAGTCAATTGAGTAAATGTGCATTTAATTGTTTTCACTATTTTACCAGATTTATTTGAACTTAAAGCATATATTACAAAAATTAAATCTCATGCGCTTGTTTTCAGCTCTTTCACATGATTTGCACGTATTTCACTACTTTAGACATGCATAGTCAATTTCTTTCAATAGTCAATTCTTTTACACGTGCATAGTCAATCGAGTTACATATGCATATTTAATCTCTTTCACTACTTCACTTGATTAGTTTGAACTGAATACACGAATTACAAAAATTGAATTTCATGCGTTTGTTTAGATTTTTTCACACGATTCAGATGCATGTACATAGTAAAAAAAATTTCATTACTTCTCCTAATTACTTCAATAGAATGCACGAATTACAAAAATCAAATTTTGAAGACTTAGTCTATTTCATATCATAAGGTTTTACCATTTATTTCTATGATATGAATTAAAATAAATAGCCAACATATCCTTAAAAAAGACAAAATATTTATAATTATTTACTTTTAAAATAGACAAAAATAAGTATATTCATGTTCTCACAATTCATGAAAATAGAGTAAAAAGTAAATAGGTACACCAAAAATAAGAATTAACTATGAAATTCATCGTTAATCTGTCTCTACAATATTCGTAATTAACAAAAATTCTTTAATAATTCATCACTAGTTTATTGTTAAATGAAAATCAATAATTTTTAATTGTTTAACGATAAAAATTATTTGACACTAATTCAAGGACCAATTAAAAATTTCAAACTCCCAGAAGTTTGTTAGCCATAATTTTCACATAATTCAAACATTACGTGTTTGATTAAATTCGTAATATTAGTCAAAAAAAATTATTCATCTTAAGAAATTTATTTAAATTTGTAATAATTATTAAATTAAAATCGAACAATATAAAAAGTTGACCCGTATTCTGAACCTAGTCATAATCAAGCTTCAAATTCTGAATCCGCCTCAACACCTCTAACTCAGATATACATAAACACTCTTCTTACTCTTTCATGAACTCACCCAACCTACATATCCCCCTGCCCCAACCAAGATCCCTCCTCAAGAATTGTTTAGGCTCTTCCACATGTGCATAAGTCAATTTTTTTCATTGCTTCACTCATGCATAGTCAATCAAGTTACATGTGTATACTTTATTTCTTTCATTATTTGACTAGATTAATGCACGAATTACAAAATTTAAATTTTATGCACTTGTTTCAGCATTTTCACACAATTCACATGTGCATAATCAATTTCTTCACTACTTCATTCGTGCATAGTTAAATCTTTTTTATATGTGCATAGTCAATTGAGTTACACATGCATATTTAACTGTTTCACTATTTCACTGAATTAGTTTAAACTGGATGCACAAATTATAAAAATTGAATTGCATATGCTTGTTTAGACTATTTCACACGATTTAGATGCACGTGTGTAGTCAAACTCTTTCATTACTTCACCGAATTACTTCAACAGAATGAACGAATTACTAAATCGAGTTTCACATACTTGTTTAGGCTCTTTCACATCATAAATTTTGACTAATTAATTATCTTTATGAATATTTATCAATAACCAACACCCTTTTAAAAAAATTAATTTGCAATTATTTACTTCTACGGTATGCATATATAAGCATACTAATACTTGAGAACGTTCGTTACACGTTTATCTTCAAATACTTAATACAAAATTTGTATTGCAAATGATAAATTTTAAATGATACTTGAGTTTTCTATATACCTATTAATAATCAAAACATAAAAAAGAAAAAAAGAAGAAAAAAAGAGTAACAACTCATAATTTGCGGTAAGAAAGTGTTGCAAATTTAAGAGATAAGTGTCAAAAACACATCTTTTCTTGAGTTTCATACCCAAACTATTGAAAGTGTAAATTTCATACATAAACTATTACTTATTAGTTTGAGAAACACATCTCTCGCTTTTATTACACTCTCTTCACGGTGTGTGTATTACACTTTCTCTTTTATTTTAAAAAATTATCATCTCACACTCTACATGGACAAAAATTTCACCTTAACAAAAATTAAATAAATAATATTTTTTTATAAAATAAAATGTAAAATATTTTTCTTACCTCTCTCCACTACCCACTTCCTCTCACCGTACCCCTCTCCCCTCCCTGCCCCCCTCCCCCTCCCCATTTTTTTTTAAATATAAAAGTTTTTTACTCATCTCCCCCCTCCCCTTCAAATAATAATTTAGATTTATTATACTTTCAAAAAATAATTCAACCCCACCTAACTGTCCGCTTCTAATTTTTTTTTTCGTTTGTGTTAGATTTATACTTTTTTAGAAAAAATTTTACTTGCCGCAAGATTTTTTCTTAACTAAATTTTCTATTTATGTTATAATTGGTACGCAAATATATATATAAAAAAATTCCTAAAAATATATGTACATATCTAACACAAAACGAAAAAAATATAAATAAATAAATTTGAAGCGGAGGGTTAGATAAATGGGGTAGAATATTTTTTTAAAAAAATAATAACAATTTTTTTTTTGGTGAATGAGTGGGTGGTTTTGTAATTAACAAAAAAATGTAAGAATTCATCGCTAATTTATAGTTAAATAAAAACAATAATATTTAATTACAAAAATTATTTTTAACACTAATTCAAGTACTCCAATTAAAAAAATTCAAACTTTGAGAAGTTTGTTAGCCATAATTTTCACATAGTTAATTCAAAAATTACATACACACCCTTCTTACTTTTTCTTGAACCCACTCACCCATCCATTCCCCACCAACACCCCTCCTCAAGGATTCGCAATAATAACACCCCTACTACATTAATGCAACTTCACTATCTCTACTTCACCTTGCAATTACTCCTCCTTTCCTCAATTTTTTTTCTCTTCTTTATAGCTTTCCTCAAAATCCCTTTAAAGTCCATGTTGATGTTAAGGGGAGTGAGGTTTTGGGATTAGTAGGCCCTGCCGGAGGGCTCTGAGCTTATTTCTAAATCAGTGTTATAATTTTCTTTTATGTTCTGTTCTTTTTTGTCTACTTGATATTTTTAATTAAAAAATGATTACATTATTTAACTTCTTAAAATTCATGACTTTTTTTGGATCACATTTTCAAGCCAAATTTGAGAAATCAAATAAAATTCATAGATTAAGCTTCATTATTTTGACTAAAACTTATTTACTTGGCCAAAATTAGAAGCTCTTGCCAATTTCTTAAAAATAATTTGACCTCGGAAAAATACACAATCAAAATCGCCACTCTCTTTTTTGGCCTATTTTGATTGGAAACAGACTAAGCCTGGCAACGGAATCGGGAGGTGCCGGTTCCGGTTCCAGTTAGTCCCGGTTTAGTCCGGAACGTAGCGGGTCCGGGAGGGGTAACGGGACGGAAACCGGTTAGTCCCGATTCCGGTCCCGGTTCTTCTTTTTTTTTAAAAAAAAAATCTTAATTAAATTATAATTTATAGCCGTTGAGAGTCGTTGGGCAACGGCTTTTGGGCCCCACCAACGGCTCTTTCACCCCCATAACTCCCCTTTACACCTCCCTACCCCCCAAACTTTTTTTAATACTCCAACCTTCTAAAAACTACATTTTCATCCTTTTTTTTAACTATAAATACCCCCAATTTTTCATTCTTTTCACTCACAAAAATATTATCTTCTACTCTCTCTACTCTCTAGTCTCTAATCTCTTATTCTCATTTAAATTACGAATTTGGTCTTTGGAAATTGGAGCTTCAAAATTCAACTTTCAATTTTCGGCTTCCGGTCAGACACGTCTAGTACATTCGTTCTAACTCACTTTTTATTTAGTTATTTATTTGTTTGCATTTAATTATTTATTTTGTGAGTAATTAGCCTCTAGTCTCTACTTATTTAGTTATTTATTTGTTTAAAACTTTGCATTACATTTTCGTATTATATATAAATTTACTCACTTTTTTATATTTGAATATGAATTCCGGTAAAAATAATGTTGATAAGGGTAAAACAACCATAGTTGATTTCGATCACTAATTTATGGAGCTCAAAATCCAAGAAAAATAAAAAAATCGGTAGTACTTCTCAATCTAAAACTAAAAAACTTCTCAATTAAGAATAAATACGGATGATTATACGCATGTTAATGAAACTGTTTTTAATATTGATAGTAATAGTGGATTAGATCCTTATCATGAACATTTACAAAGAAGGTTTGGTAATTTTAATGAGGAATTACCTGAAGATGAT
>JAJOOS010016164.1:0-16857 GCA_029582725.1 Solanum chiquidenum
AAAAAACCATCAAATAATGTTATTTTGGAAATTATACATAGAATATTCATAGATATACTTACTCATAGGGCCTTGGTTTCGAACATAGGGATAGAGAATGTTTGAATCTCTTAAGCTAAACTCCTCGTCAGACACATTTTGTTCATCCGCCATGGAATATACTCTTCCAATAAATGAACAAAATATTAATGTTGGCTTACTAAATGAATTTTCCGTTTAATAACCTATATGAATCTTAATAAACAGAAAAGAAAAAGAACAACACTATATAACTATATTAATGAACTCAAAAGAACATAAAAAAGGAATCGCACTGCTATCGATAAGTTATGCATCCTACTTTCTATGGAGATAAAGCTGGAGTGTATTGACACCCAGTGAAGGATGTCCGTGGCTTCGGTAGAGCTATATGTGTAGCACACATCTGTACAAAAATATTTCTAAAAAAACCATCAAATAATGTTATTTTGGAAATTATACATAGAATATTCATAGATATACTTACTCATAGGGCCTTGGTTTCGAACATAGGGATAGAGAATGTTTGAATCTCTTAAACTAAACTCCTCGTCAGACACATTTTGTTCATCCGCCATGGAATATACTCTTCCAATAAAAGAACAAAAGATTAATGTTAGCTTACTATATAAAAAAGGAGAACGATTTGAGTCATTTATAAAAATAATAGAAACTTTTTGCAAGTAAGATAATTTTATTTTTAAGATAGTTAGATATTTATATATATCTCCCTATTAACCTCTTTTCATAGCTAACATATTTGATTTGAGTCTAAAAATAATTTAATTTCTTTTCCATCTAAAGTAGTCTGTTTGGGCCTAAAAACAGAAAATATAACTCATCCAATCAAATTTGTTTTCTCTCTAAAGTAGTCGTTTCGAGTCTAAAATTTCTCAATGACATAAGTGTTTGACCATTACGAATTATTTATCTTAACTTGAAATTCTCCTGTCCATGTAAGATAAGAAGATTTGGAGCACGTTTGGCATAGAATTAATTTTTTAATATATACATGTAGCTATTTATATCTCAAAACAAAAGTACATAGATGCCAAACATTTCTTTTAAAAAGAAAAGAAAACACTATATAAAATATATATATTTCTACCTTATTCAGAATTGGGTCGATGATATCTTTTTCCCATGTAGATGCTCTTTTTGGATAGTCACGCTCTAGACACATAGCAATATGCATGATATACTTCAAACAGTCAATGTGAGTGCCGAAATAAGACCCGACCTTATCTCTATTGTTACCTTTTTCTTCATATTTGTAAACAAACAGAAAATGATCTACAAGTTGTTGTGTAGAGAGTTCAATAGGTGATTCTGACATCTCTCTTGTATATAGAGTTGATGTGGCTTCGGTAGAGCTATATGTATAGCACACATCTGTACACAAATATTTCTAAAAAACCATCAAATAATGTTATTTTGGAAATTATACATAGAATATTCATAGATATACTTACTCATAGGGCCTTGGTTTCGAACATAGGGATAGAGAATGTTTGAATCTCTTAAGCTAAACTCCTCGTCAGACACATTTTGTTCATCCCCCATGGAATATACTCTTCCAATAAATGAACAAAATATTAATGTTGGCTTACTAAATGAATTTTCCGTTTAATAACCTATATGAATCTTAATAAACAGAAAAGAAAAAGAACAACACTATATAACTATATTAATGAACTCAAAAGAACATAAAAAAGGAATCGCGCTGCTATCGATATGTTATGCATCCTACTTTCTATGAAGATAAAGCTGGAGTGTATTGACACCCAGTGAAGGATGTTAGTCACATATGTTAGGCATAGTTGGACCGACAATGAAGTCGAAATAGCGCTGCTATCGATAAGTTTTCCCTCGCTGGTTCGAGTTGTCCACTCGGATAAGCCAGTCTAGATACCTATCTCCTTTAGGTTTGAACCTAGTAAACTGGAACATATACGTGCTTATCCCTATGTAAGTTCTGCTTATTTGCAATAGTTGAATCTCAACTTAGTGGACTCGACACCGGGGTCAGGTTCGTAGGAGACCTTATTCTTGGCTAACATGTGTATTGTATGTGTTATTAGTAAAATATCATTTGAAAGGCCTCGACTGTAGACTGGCTTTAGGTTCCCTCTAAAATAAATTCCTAAATATTTATATATATTCATATATATTTTTATCATTTTCATAAAAAAAAAACTAAATGAAATATTAAAAATGTGTAAACATATATATATATACAAAAATATATAGATATCTCCCTATTAAGCTCTTTTCTTTATTTATTTATATTTTTTTTATTATTAATTTTTGGCAAAGTCAATTTCAATTTTGGGACTCTGCGAACAATGTTTTTCGTTTCTTAAATTTTGAGTTGACCTCAACCTTGGAGGAAATAGCCGGTTTTACTGGGTTTGGAGTGAGGTTGCATCGTCAGAAGCTTGTAGCCCCAATGAGAATATTCATTAACAAATTTTTTTCAACACTTGAACATTTACGGTCAAGGAGGAATCATTAGACAAAGGTTGGATCTCATTACAATTTTTGTATGATAGGCATGGAAAAGAAGACGGATTCAAGAGATTTGAAAGGAAACTCAACAATAAGGAAAGTTTTGAAACATGGAAAGAGCATAGAAGTTTTGCTTTTATTGTAGCTTTTTTAGGAACAATGGTTTTTCCAAGGAGAGGTAGGAAGATTAGCATTTGTTTGGCCGGGGTAGTGAATGTGTTAATTGAGAAAGAGAATTATACCATCGTCCCTATGATTTTGATTAATATCTACCGCGCTTTAGTTGTATGCCAGAAAAAAAAATGTTTCTTCGAGGGATGCAACATATTTCTTTAATTATAGATAGTGGAACATTCTTACCGACCTCCTACAGTGGCAACTTTCATTCAGGATCGAAGCGATTACATTAAAAATCAGGCCAAAAGGGTGGAGAAATACAGGTGTCCAGAAGGGGTCAATGCTTGGGTGGAGTGTTTTCGCTCGCTAAAGGAAGATAAGATCAATTGGAATTATCCTTGGTCCCTTGGGAAGAAGTCATACACATATCGTCTGTTTGCCTTTTTTTTATTTTATATTTTATATAGTTGATGGGTATTAGGGGTGTGCAACCATACGTACCACTGCGGGTTCTACGTTAGTTGGGTAGACGTCAAATTCTACCTATTACGGAGGATATGAAGGATTCTGTGTCCGAAGTTGGGCCGTACGTCCCTCTTCCGGAAAGATTAGCCCAAAATATTTGGGATGGTTGTATAGTCATGGGAATTGGAACGATGGTTAAAGAGTGACACACGGGAGAAACTCACCTGGAATACTCTAATTGGCTTGAAAAACAACCTCTGTTACAGGTTAGGCCGGAGGGATCTGTAAAAGAACCAATAGACCATGAGGCTGAGATAAACATAAAAGTCAAGTTGGTTATGGCGATTACCTTGCTGAAAATCAGGCGTTAAGAGCAGAATTAGAGCTCGCTAGAGCCGCTATAACCAAACAACAAGTAGAATTCGAAGAGGAAAGAGCCAAGGCGACTCAAAGAGAAACTCTTCTCCAAGGACAAGTTAATCTGGCAACAACTAGGGGATCACAAATTGCGGAACTTGCGGTGTCCCGACAACAACAACTGAGGGCAGATGATTAGAAAAATCAGACAGATTTCGATCAAGAGAGAGCTCAATGGATACATGAAAGGGGAAGGCTTCAAGAGGAACTAGAGTCGGTCTCGACTCAAGAAAGGCGTGCCAGAGAAATGGTGGCCTCCCATGATCAACATATACGAGGATAAAATTAAACTTGCAATTCACTTCGATCAAAAGTCCATCGTTTGGCTGAATGCGCTGCCCAAATGGGTCTGGACTACCAAGAGATAAACCATGAATAATTTCTGGCATAAGTGCCAGAATTTGCTGAGTACCTTATGAGTTCATTGCAAGATATATATCAGAGTGTAGGAGGTCGTTTAAGACCGCAATCTCCGTGAGTGAGCAGATTGGGTTGCAAGTGTGACGATTAGATCTTTGGGATAGGAGGGTTGAAACAAAGTTTTGTTTCATTAGTGTCGTTTCCTTTTAGTTTGAGTCCTGCTTTATTTCTTCTATGTTTCTACACTTTATTTCAGTCGTGTCTATTTATGTTACTGACATTCGTTTGGTGATATTTTTATCGTTTTCCTACTTATGTTTCAAACATTGGAATGATATTTTGAGTTATGCTTATTTCTTGTTTCATTTTTTCCCATTATTATAAATGAATAAATATAGGGAAAAAGGTCTGATATACCCCTCAATTTTGTCATTTAGAGCTGATATACGCATCTTTATGAAAGTGGCTCATATATACCCCTACTTATATACACTCATATATACCCTTTTCCTCTAACGGAAATGAAAAAATTAATTTTAGTTTAATTTTTTTTTTTTCAAAAAAATATAATCCCATATGAGTATATTTAAGGGGCTCTATATTTAACCCTCCTCAAACATATTTTTTTTGACTTTTTTTTGTTTCAATGATTAATTTATATTTATTATTTTGATGGTCAAATTTATTTATGTTTCATTTTAAAACTTATTATAGATGACCAAATTTTTTTCTTCAAACACAAATATCAAATTAAAATATAGACAAAAAAATAGTTTTAAATTATAATATAGCCACAAAAAATAGTTTTAAATTTTTTTCTTTACACTAAGGAATGAAAGAAAAAAATAAAATAAGAATAAGAAACTCAAATAATTATAATCAAAGAAGTCACAAAATAATTTATGTATGAAAAAAATTGAAATATACCTTGGATTTTGCTAGAAGAATCATATATACCCCTCAATAATTTTTAAGAAAATTAAAAGTCAAATATATATATTTAAAACTAATTTTTTCACTTCCGTTAAATGAAGTGTATATGTGAGCTCATTTTGTAATGGTAGGGGTATATGTGAGCCATTTGCGTTACGGTAAGGGTATATATGAGCCACTTTGATAACAAGGGGCATATCAGCTCCAAATGACAGAGTTGAGGGGTATATAAAGATCTGATTCATGCACCAACATGATACGTAGGCAACCCAATGGGTTCGATCGAAACCTTTTCAACAAAAATAACTAAAGAGGAGAAAAATGCCTAGATAAGCCGGGATGAAACATAAGGTCTTCCATAGTATAAGTATATATGTGGATGCAATGTGCACAATTTCTTAACACTAAACCATTTGCTACTCTATTCAGAAAGAAAGAGAGACATATTCGCTTAAAGGTGGTTGGTTTGTGGTAAAGATGACATCACATACCTATAATACAAGGTCAAAACGGAAAAAGAAAATGACCCAGAAAGACGGGAATAAGTCGGATAATGATGAGGTTCAAAACCAGATGGTCTCACAGGAAACCGTGTCAATGGAAGAGGTAAGGATATTAAGACAACAAATGACAGAGATGTACGAAGCTTGGATGAGTGAAAAAGCTCCATCATCTTCAATTCATGACTATCTAAATATAAATATGCCACCCCTTATCCAAGTGTCGATAAGTGATCTGATTTATCCACCTGGATTTGGCCCTTATGCTAACACATCCAATGTAGATGGAACTTCTACGGTGCACCCTTTTAGTACACCTATGATGAGTAATCCACTCTTCGTGCCAAATGAGTTGACTAATAATGTCCAACAACCAATAATGGTACCCAAATCCAATAAGGATCCTCCGTCCTAAATTCCTCGTGATCGTGGCTACACCTCTAAAGAGGCTCTTAAAATTCCAAGCTCTTATCCCCACACTCATCAATATAGTTCCTCTGTCCAAGTTGATAAAACTACTAAGAACGAGGAACATGAAGAAATAACTCGGAAAATAAAGAGTTTAGAATAAAGTATAAGATATATGTAGGGTCTGGGAGGCCACAAAGGCATCTCATTCAGTGATTTGTGCATGTTCCCTCATGTCCATTTGCCTGCTGGTTTTAAAACCCCAAAGTTTGAGAAATATGATGGTCATAGAGACCCTATAGCTCATTTGAAGAAATATTGCAATCAACTGAGGGGTGCTGAGGGCAAAGAAGAAAAGCTTATGGCCTATTTTGGGGAAAGCCTGGTGGGAATTGCATCTGAATGGTTCATAGATCAGGATATTGCCAACTGGCATACATAGGATGATTTGGCTCACTGTTTTGTGCAACAATTCTAATATAATATTGACATCGTGCCAAACTGCTCTTCTCTTGCCAACATGAGGAAAAAGACTACTGAAATTTTTTGTGAATATGTTGTTAGGTGGAGGGAATAGACTTCTAGGGTTAAGCCATCAATGAAAGAGTCAGAGATGATCGACTCCAGGCGCAAGAACCTGAGTACTTTCATTACTTACTCTATACCGTCGGGAAGACATTCCTCGAAGTTGTTAAGGTTGGGGAAATGGTGGAAAATGACATCAAGTCTGGAAAGATTGTAAGTCGAGCTACCTTAAAAGCCATAACACACGTGCTTCAAAATAGTTCTGCAAACATTGGAGAGAAGAAAAGAAGGGAAGATGTAGCTACCGTTGTATCAACGCCTCGAACCTATGTCCAAGATAATCATCCACAACACTATTGTCCTTTCCAAACTCCACAATATTCTGTCTTATACCCTCAATATCCCATTTTTAGTGCACAGCCAATTGCTCCCCTTCTTATCCGCAATGGCGTGCACCACTTTCTCAAAATCATCCACCACCCCCACAAATTCACCAAAATACTGTTAGAATTCCTTTTTGTCCGAGAAAAGAATACAAGAGGGGAAATGGAGCTAAGGATGAGTTCACCCCTATTGGAGAATCATATGCTAGCTTGTTTCAAAAATTAAGGATGTTGAATGTTTTGAGTCCTATTGAAAGAAAGATGTTGAATCCTCCCTCGAGAGATCTAGATTATTCTCAACACTGCGCCTCATGTTCTGATTTCCCAAGGCACAACATAGAGAGGTGCTGGTACTTGAAAAAGGAAATCAAGATTTGATCGATACTCATCAAATTATAGTTGAAAGCCCAAATGGACCGAACATTGATCAAAATCCACTGCCTAGGCATACTGAAACAAACATGTTAGAAATGATGAATGGTCGCGAAGAAGTTGCAGTCCCATACAAGCCAATTCTTAAGGTAGGAACTGACATGGAAAATTCGGAGAATGTTGTTGACTTGACAAAAACAGTGCCTTCAGGGGCGGAAAAGATATCGAAAAAGCTGAGACCATCAAACACACCCATCGTAACTGTGAAAAAAGCACTTGAAGATGTTTGGGCAACTCAGAGAGAGAAAAGATTGGTTGTTCCATGAGGGTCAAACAAGCCTATCTTAATCGTGCAATGAGTTTATATTCCACATGTGATCATTAGGCCAGTGTCCCAAATTCCAATGACTAACCCCAACGCTGTCCCTTGGAATTATATGCCCACCGTTGTAACATAAAAGGGGAAAGAAGTAAATGAAAAAGTAGATGAAGTAGGAGGAATGACCCGTTCGGGAAGATGCTATTCCCCGACTGAATTAAGGAAAACTAAAAATGACCAAATGCAAGTTAAGAGTCCAGTCACTGAAGAAGAAACAGATGAGTTCTTAAGAAAAATGAAATTGTCAGACTATTCCATCGTGAATACATCCTGCCCAAATCTCTTTATTGTCTTTGTTGATACATTCAGATGAACATCGTAAAGCTATAATAAAGATTTTGAACGACGCACATGTTCCTAATGAAGTTATAGTGAGTCAGTTAATGAAGATTGCTAGGAGAATTTTTGAGGTAAACTGAATCACCTTTTCTGATGATGAACTACCGGTGGAAGGCATGGGACATAACCAAGACCTTCACATCACTGTAAAGTATGAGCTTTCATATGTCACTCAAGTCCTAAGTGACGGAGGATCTGGGGTAAATATTTGTCCTTTGTCAACTCTACAAAAATTGAATATCAGTGCGGAAAGGATACGACCCAACAATGTATGTGTTAGAGCTTTTGACGGGTCAAAAATAGATTCCATTGGTGAGATAGAGCTCGTACTAACAATAGGGCCTGTTGATTTCACTGTGAATTTTCAAGTGTTGAATATCAATGCACATACAATGTATTGTTGGGGAGACCATGTGTAGCGACCCTTTCAAAACGATACTACTACTTAAACAAGAAATGTAATTAAGTACTTGCGACATTCAAAACCAATTAATGAGGGCAGACTGATTTTAATATAGTAGAGGGATTAGATTCATAATGAACTCCAATAAAAAAAATTAAGCAAATAACCGACCAGATCTTCATGCATATATTAACCTCATACTCGAGGGTGAAATAACAAGCATATTACAAGCTTTCGAGTACCAGAATCAGCCGGCTCATGCTTCACACAACTTTCAAGACATATAGCAAACTAGTATATTACAAGGCTTGGGTTTACACACACCAAAAAGATAAAAACGTATAACCATACTTATATTACAACCCATGGTGACATGACCAAATCAACCCTCAAAATCTCCTGTAAATATACAACACAAAGATAATGTACAAGTCTCAAAGTTATACAAAATATATATGCCTATATGCAAATGTGATCTTCCTTAAGGCTTTCAAAATCTCCATCATCAATGGAAAACTTCAAGCATCATCGCGAACATCCCCTACGATAGAAACAACTATCGCTAAGCATATAGCTTAGTGGTGTAAAACCTATAGGTTTGGAGCCCTCAAATTCGACAAGTTATCACTCTCAAGTCAAGCGCAGCACGATCGAAACAAAATCAGTAAATCAAGTAAACAATATACAAGGAGTATCAAGTTCAATATATAAAGGTCTAAATGTCAAGAATGCTCATAGCACAACTTTTCAAGAGATTTAATAACAAGGCTCACCCAATATATACATCATGTCGTCACACTAAGCACGAACATGTATCAAGAAGGATTAACGCCCAACATCAAGAAGGGTCAAAACCCAATAATCAAGAGAACCAAGAACCATATTAAAAATGGCTTCCTAGTTCGTACTTAAAATGGACAGCTTCCATTCTTAAGACGAACTAAAAATCCAGAGTCAAGATGGCAAATGATCCGAATCAAGAGGCATGCCAAAAGTGACGAAGTCACAACCACAAGAATGATAAGGTCCCAACAAGAGTGCTAAGTGATCAAACAATATGTACAAGTGGGCGAGTTACACAAGCGTCTTTAATGTATTAAAGAATACCAACACGACAATGCAAAGTGACAAGGGGTAACCAAGGTACCAAGATAAACTTTCAGATATACCAGCAGGTAAAAAGAGTACAAGTACAAGTTTATACACAAACCTCAGTTCTTTAGCACACAAACAGTCTAACAAAACTCCACGAGTCAAACCTAGACCAAGCAGCGTATCAAAGTCTTCAATAACTTATTTACTTTCTAGCAGCTCAATAATGATGACGTAAAAATAGGGTTATCGTCACAAGTAAGCCTAGCCTATACAAATACGACTATGCTCCCAGAACAGTAAATTCTGGCCATCCTAGTGCCTCATGTCGTAATTAAAATTTGAAATGGCAAATGGCCAACTGTATACTCTTCATGAAAGATGTAAGTACCTCTCTTAAGGTGGCAAACAACCAACAATCACCGCAAAATGTATTTTGGATCAAAATATATATTCAAAACACTAATAGTTGTCCATACAGGATTTCAAACTTCAGAATCTAGACAAAACTTGTCCTATGATGCGTCCCATATTTCGAATTCATAATAACCAAATTAAAGTTTAACATAAACATAAGAGTTGTACATATACGAATTATATTTCCAAATCATATTTATTCACATTAAAAAAAGTTCTACATAACGAGATATTCTTAATCTACTAAACGCTACCCAGCTTAGAAACAGGTTTTACTACTTACCAAAGAGAAGAGTGTAACTAGGTTTCCAGCCAAAAGGACCAAGATTTTCTCTTGTGATCTTGAAGAACAACATGTTAGATAATGTTCTAAGGGACTTATACTTCAGCTGAGATGAATTTCCTAAGAGGAGGTGTCAAAATATAGTAACACGAGAGGTGCTTATCATATACACAGTTGTCCCTAAAAGTTGGCTGCCCAAATAATAGTGTGTTGCCCAATTGCATACATATACACCTATATATATATATATATATCCTTCACCTCATTTTTAAAACTATACATATTTCTAATAGAAATACTACGGAAATACCCCCATACAATACATTAAATTACGATGACAATTATTTTAAGCAAGGTTGCAAATATAACATTATTTCAATGTTGTCAGGACCAATCGAGACTATCGCCTTTACCATGCACCACTCATCCTCTGTTTCTATCATATTGATAGGGCACCTTCATAGTTCGACAAAGGCTTATTGTAGACATTGGGTACAGTGGTCTCGACCACTTTCTGGTCGATCAAATCATGGATCTTATGCTTCAGGTTAATGCAATCTTCAGTGTCATGTCCAACACAATTGGAATGATATGCACATCTTTGATCCGGTTTGTGAAATCTAGAGCTGGTGTCAACCAGCTTGGGCCCAACTGGATGCATAAAACCTTCCACTGTCAATCGCTCAAATAACTTTGTTCGGCTTTCAATGAGCGGAGTGAAATTTCTAGCGGACTTCTTTTCAAAACTTGGACAAGGATCGTGACTGCCTTGTTGAGGGAAAGGTATTTGCTGATAATTCGAGGCATTTTGACGGGGAAGTGCTTGGGACTTTGGGCCAATCATGTTAATAGTGAATCACCATTGGCATTGGAAGTGATAGTTTGAAGAGTGACAATCCTTCAATCAAGTCTTGAATTTTATGCTTCAAGTTAATGCAACCCTCAGTGGTATGTCCAGCACCTCCTGAATGGTAAGCACAGTAAAGATAGGGCCTGTAAAGTCTGGAATTGACATTGACATTTTTTGGATCAATTATTTATATTAGACCAGCCGTTTGCAATCTCTCAAAAAGTTGTGTTCGACTTTCGACCAAAGGAGTAAAGACTCGAGAACGTTTCTTCAAAAACTCCTGACAAGAAAAATTGTAATTATTTCGTGAAGATGGAGGTACTTGGCGGTAACTGGGAGGATTTTGGCGAGTAGGTGTTGGTGTTTGGAAATTTTGGTATTGTGGAGCTTGGTAATTATGAGGGGTATTTGGGTAATTTGGCAATGCAGCTTGGTAACTTGATTGAGCGTTTGGGTAATTTGGCAATAGAGCTTGGTAATTTGGATGATTTGGTGGTGGAGTTTGGTAATTTGGCTTGATGGGGTAAAGACTTTGTGGAGTTAAAGGGTAGGTTTTGGATGGTAAAGGTTTTCGACTATTGAGACTGGCATGCCTCTTTGATTTTTGGCTCTATTCAAATGAGATAGATGAAACATCTCATATTTTCCTTCTTAATGGTCCCGAGGATTCATCTTGGGGAGTCATTTGGATGATTTTTCCGGTCTTGAGACCGTCTTCAATAGCTTCACCAATTTTAACTATCTCACTAACCTTCCCTCCTAAAATGAGCAACATTCTATTGTAGTACTCCGGCTCTTGAATGCGCACGAAGACTTCAATAATTTCTTTTTCGGTCATGGGAGGCTTAACCCTTGCAGCCTCTCTCCTCCAACGGTAAGCATACTCTCGATAGCTTTCAGTATAATTCTGTTTGATTCTCTCTAAAGAGTATCGATCGAGAATGAATTCTACATTGTAACCAAACATTTCAATGAAGTCTTTAGCCAAAGCATTCCAACTTGGCCACTGCTTGATTTCTTTAGAAATAAACCATTCCAATGCTTCTCCTTTCAGACTTCGACTAAAAAGTCGCATCAACAAAGCCTTATCTTTCCCAACTCCAATGAGTTGATCACAATAAGTCCTCAAATGAGTCAAAGGATTCTCAACTCCAATAAATATATCAAACTTTGGTACTTTAAAACTTTCTAGAAGCTCCAAATGTGGATGACGAACCAAATCTTCATAATTCAACCCCACAATGTCTGGGGTGTACTGAACGTCCTTCATTGCTTTCATAACATCTTCTCTGATGCTTTGCTCAACTTTTTCACTTATGACCTTCCGCTCCCTTTCCTTCTTCTCAGAATGTCCGGGTTCAAAATGTGTGGTAAATAGAGGGTATGATTCTAGCGATATTGAAATATGACAAGCGGTTTTAAGAGGAATGGGTTGAGTGGTAGGTGGGTTTTAGACAATTTGAGTAGGGATTTCATGGATCGGAGGAAAATTCTGGAAATTAGTGTTTGGATTTTGAGGAGTAGGTAATTTTTTGTGTGAGGAGCTAGCATGATGTGGGTTAGGGGTGGTTAAGTCAATGATGGGAGGTTTTGGAATCGTTGCGGTGGATGAATCATTTGGAAAATTTTCAGATATTGGATCAGAATGACGAAAATGGAGTGGAGGCCTTCCGTTGGCTGGAGTAGGAGTGTTGGCAATAATAGCCATATTTGTCAAATCTCGGGTCTTGTCCATTTCGGCCCTAATTCAGCAATTTGTTGGAACAATTGTGCAATCAACTTGTTTTGTTCAGCAATGATAGGGTCATTCACAATGATTTCATTCAAATCAGTATTCTCAACATTTTCAACAATTTTCTCTTTGCCTTTTGACAAACATTGGTCAGAGAAGGAATCTTTTGGGTCTTTGGACCTTGTGAAGTATGTGTGTTCAGCCATTTTCTAAACACAATTCAGTTTCGAGTACCTGACAAAGAAAAATAACTCAAAGGCAAATGTGTTAGTCTGTGTAGATGATAAATAATACAAAATATCACACACATTACTGTAAACACATAAGAGTTGCGTTATTTGAAGATAAACTAGCCCCCATATATAGAGAAATGACTAAATAGACAGAAATTTATCTATTTGATTTTGAGCTTTGTGAATAAGAAAAGTCGACTTGAGTTGAGACAAAGTCGATTGTATTGTCGTACATCTGATTTTCGATTAAGATGAACTTTCAATCTCCTTGCAAGAGTGGAAAGAAAGAAAAAAGAGAATTTCTCAAAAATTGGGACCGAACCTTGAAAGGGTGCCTACGTATCTCACAAAATAGAATTCAGGTCCTACGTAGTTCGACCCACTTGAATCTCTTACGATTTGAGACAATGAATCTTTTTCTGATATGAGAGAGTAAGATTTGAAAAATGAAGTTCAAATTTTGTTGAGAAACTAAAGACACGAAGAGTATTTGGACGCACTTTTGATAGTGACTTGATATTTGTGCTTAAGGGGTTCTATAAAATTTCCAAAAGGAGTGAGCTAGAACATCTCCAAATAAAACAACATATTCACACAAACAGTTAATCATGTAGCACACAAACAAATATTGCGTATTTTTAAACAAATATATGACCCTTTTATGCCAAGGGTAACAATTTGAAGGATGTTTACGTCATTTGAAACGTTTCATTACCCCAAAACCCAAATTTATACAAGTCTCATGGATAAAGTGAATGGAGATACATAATAGGGAAAATGGGATACAAAATAATTAGTCCCGCGCAGGGGTACAATCCTAAGCTATGCCTTCACAGAAGATCCATCTTTCTTGAACTTCTTGTCGTCTCCAAATACCGATGCCTTGGAATGAACTAGTAGCTTGTAAAACTCTTTCTTCGACTAGAAGAAGCTATAATCTACTACTTACCCCAAGGGACAGTGACTTTTTCAAAAACGTATACAACCTTCAAATTTAAACATATTAATATGATCGTCCATTTAGGTCGTGGGCCATTTTGGACTCTAGGTGGTCTTTCTAATGGGCCCAACACGCCTTGGGTGTTGGGTCATCTTAGTTCAATGCGTTAAAAAGGATTTGGTTTCGCTCTACGCTAGTTGACTAAGAGTTGGTTTTTGAAAGACCGGGAACCAAAGTGGACAACTTAGGCTGGAATTCATGACAACCATTGGACGCATGACATACCAATAAATAGTCGATCCTTCCGAAAAAGGGTTGAGTATAAAAAGTTCGGCTGTAATTATGCAGAAACCATCCTTAATATACTATACATACAACAGGAAATGCCATGAATGCAATAACAATTACATCGATTTAAACACATTAAGCGCAGTAGACAATTCAGCAATTAATAACAATTTGACAAATAAGTCAAATCTTATGGTTAGAACTTAATTAACTCCCCAGCAGAGTCGTCATTTCTGTTTCTATTAGAAAACTATAAATAAAAGAAAAAATGACTAAGTTTTCAAAAAATCGATCAAACTTATGATTTAAGAGAAATCGAATTTCCAAAAGAACATCGTCGCCACTTAATTTTTTAATAAAAAATCAAGAAAAAATATAAGGTTTTCGAAAGATTTAAACAGATAAAATCAATTAAGGGTGAGCCGTTAAATTTTCAAAATTCTAAGCATTTTCAGGTACATCGAGCTTAATTTTGATATTTCTCTTTAAACGGAATACTTTTAACTAAAAGGGTAAGCTGTTAAATTTTCCCTATTTTCACAGCCGTGTGAAAAGTGCAATATTCCTCCCTGGCTCCCTCTTCAGTTTATTGAGTGTATATACAGTAAAACCTCTATAAATTAATGTAGGTGGGACCATGAAATTTTATTATTTTATAGAGATATTATTTAATTGATAAATTAATATTTATTAATTTAAAGAATCGTTTGAGATTTAATGAAGGTTAATTTTGATTATGTCAAAACTATTGTATCTTACTAATTTATGTATCATATTTATTGATTTCTCATAAAAAAAATATTGAATTGTCACTATCGTGCTAACAAAAGAACATGAATGACAAGTGTGTTTTTTGATGAATAGATTTGCTGGTTTGATAAAAAATGCATTGTAGACTTTTGATTATGGTAGATAACTAGTAAAATAACCCGCGCGAAGCGTGGAAATTTAATATAACGGAATTTATAAAATAATACTCAAAACCTAGCCGTCAGTAACACTAAAACAGTACTGTATTATCTTACATACAAGATTACATAGTAACAAACATTAATAATGTAAAGGAAAGTGAATTTTTTTACATCTTATCATTTATCCTTAATAACATAAGCATAAATTTATGATTGTAATACATACCAGGATCTGTAACATAATCAATGATGTCAGTGAGCCACTCAATAGGAGGAAAGTACACAAATATTTAATTGTGAAGAAGAAGAAGAGGTTCAAAAAATTTCATTGTTTTAAAATGAGAGGAAATCCATCTATTTATAGACAACAAAGAGTAGTGTAAACAAATGTTTATTGTGCCATATCGGAAAGGTTACAACTATTTGAAAAAGTTGTAACCTTTTGGAAAGGTCACAACTTTTCATAAAAGTCGCAACTCTTCATTATAGTCACAAATTTTCATAAAAGTCACAACTTTTCATAAAAGCTGCAACTCTTTATTAAAGTCGCAACTTTTCATAAATGTCACAACTTTTCATGAAAGGAGAAGGCTAGTTTTGGAAATAAATAAATTAAAAGAGAATTATAATTTATGGTGGGGCCACGTAGGCGGGCCTAAGGTTCTTTTATATATATATATATATATATGATTGTCCAGCGCATAATAGAAATATTGAAGGACTACAAAATGTTGAATTGTTTTTCTTGCCAGCCAACATGACATTCGAAATCAAACCTTGTGATGCTAGGATGACAAGAGCTTTCAAGATGTATTTGTTTTACTTGAAAAATATAAATAAAATAAAAAATGACTAAGTTTTCAAAAAATCGATCAAACTTATGATTTAAGAGAAATCGAATTTCCAAAAGAACAGAGTCGCCACTTAATTTTTTAGTAAAAAATCAAGAAAAAATACAAGCTTTTCAAAAGATTTAAAAAGATAAAATCAATTGAAAATAAAAGGTTTCGAAGTTCAATGTACATTCCGAGAAGGTGTTAGGCCCTCGAAATGCCCGCTAACTTGCGGTTGACCGGCGATTTGACTAAAATGACTTTGACTAATTTTTTTTTAAAAATTAATTAAGTAAAATGCTCATTTTTATTATTATTATTATTATTATTATTATTATTATATAATTATCTTAAGGGAAATAGGACTAAGGAGGATTTCTATAAAGGGAAATAACTTAAGTGACAAGACAAATAATAAAACTAAAGCTGAGTATAAAACATAAATACTTTAATTTAAATATATATATATATATATATATAAAAGTGAAATGGCTATCTTGGGATTTTAATTAATATAACCATGAACCAAATAAAAGTGTTAGTCAAATACAAATAAAAGCAAAGGAAGGAAATATTAAATTCGGGCCTTTGGCCTAAATTCCCAAATCTTGTACCTGTCCTATTCTAAAGTTTACATATATATATATATATAAAAGTGAAATGGCTATCTTGGGATTTTAATTAATATAACCATGAACCAAATAAAAGTGTTAGTCAAATACAAATAAAAGCAAAGGAAGGAAATATTAAATTCGGGCCTTTGGCCTAAATTCCCAAATCTTGTACCTGTCCTATTCTAAAGTTTACATATATATATATATATAAAAGTGAAATGGCTATCTTGGGATTTTAATTAATATAACCATGAACCAAATAAAAGTGTTAGTCAAATACAAATAAAAGCAAAGGAAGGAAATATTAAATTCGGGCCTTTGGCCTAAATTCCCAAATCTTGTACCTGTCCTATTCTAAAGTTTACATATATATATATATATAAAAGTGAAATGGCTATCTTGGGATTTTAATTAATATAACCATGAACCAAATAAAAGTGTTAGTCAAATACAAATAAAAGCAAAGGAAGGAAATATTAAATTCGGGCCTTTGGCCTAAATTCCCAAATCTTGTACCTGTCCTATTCTAAAGTTTAC
>JAJOOS010016165.1:0-23599 GCA_029582725.1 Solanum chiquidenum
TTGGTAAAATAATGGTTATATAATTGGTATGTATGTATGTTTATATATTACATGGTTGCATATTTGGTGAAACTACGATGCAGTTATAATTGTGAAAACACTATGCATACTTGATGAAACCTACATGTTTTTTACCTAGATGAAAATAATGATAAAAATGTGAGAGAAGGCTTCCATTAATAATATGATTTGATTGAATAAAAAATTAAGAGAGAGAAAATCAATATATAGAAAAACAAAGTAACGTAAAAGAGTAAAACTGTGGTTGAAAAAGTCGGAAAAAATAATAATAATTATCAATCCCATAAAATTAGCATATAACTTTATTAAAAAAGGAATAAACTAATTAATAATTATGATCCCCAAAAGGTCCACTAAGCCTAAAAAAGGAAAAAAAATAAGTTATGAAACGTGTGTATTTGAAACTGTTTAGGAGAGAGAATATTTGATAAATATTAATATCCTAATTATACTCCATATAAAAGGCACGAAATACTAATAGTATGAGAGAGAAAAATCTGTAAAATAAATATAAAAATTAAATGTTTTGTTATGTATGTAATTTAAAAACTTAGTTTGTAATTAAATATAAGTATATTGATATTTTGTTAAGAAAAGTCTTAAGTAGTATATTTTTGTAATTTTCCCAACATAAACAGCTAAATCTGAATAACTAGGTTCATGATGTCTTTGTGGAGTTTAATTAAGTACATGACACAGATAACTTAGTAGTATATCTTTGCTAATTTATTACTCTCTCTGTCCTTAATTATTTGTCTATTTTTTTAGTTATTCCTAATTACTTGTTCATTTTGATAAATCAAGAAAGAATAATATTTTTATCTATTATACCCTCAATTAATTACTTAAAAAAAGGTAGAAGTTCTTGAAAATTTTAACTTTTTAATACATCCACTTCATAATTAATAATGGTAAACTCACTGTGTCAATAATTATTTTCTTAATAGATGTGTCAATTAAAAAATGAACAAGTAATTATGAACAGAAGGAGTAGTTGACAAAAACAAAAATAATACTACATCCGTCTACTTTTAATTGTCATAGTTCCTCTTTTAGAGTCAAACTATAAAAAAATTGACTAACATTTTACGATATATTTTTCATCATATCGATATACAAAAAATTGTAATTTATAGTACTTTTCGTATAGTTTTTGAATATTTTAATTTTTTGTTTAAAATATCAAATTAATGTAATCTAATTTAACTTTGAAAATCATTCAAATTAACTTTCGAAAAACACAACATGACATGTAAAAGTTGACGGAGGGAGTATAATTAAATAACCTTTCATGGATCGATACATATTACGTGTATATAATTAAAGGAGGCGTAATGATAAATGAACATTCTTCATTAGTAAACGAAACAAGTTAAAAGGATAATATTTCGTTTGGACTAATTTACAAAGTACCTAATTCCTATCCATATTATGATGCTTATAAGCTTAGTACATAAAAAGATTATAAAAATCAAGGTTGGTGTGATCGTGTGGCGACCAATTGAAATTATTGGCAGTATCGTTCATCAGAATGGAACCTACCTTAATTACTCTTTTCCTCTTAAAGTATTTATCGTAATTTTAAAAAATAATTGTTTCCTTTTATTTGATCATTATATCAAAAGTAGATATTTTAATTTACTAGCTAATTTTAGCAAATTGAGAAAAATTTACTTTGTTCTCATTAATAAAGTTAATGTAGTAAAATACTTCTAATTAAAATTTTCTTAAGAGGTGTGTAAGATCCACAAGAACCAAATAGTATGAAATAGAGGAAGACTACAAACCTCTTAGGGTAATTAATATTCAACGTAGAGAGATGATATTTCGATTAGTACTACATAAATAATGATTATTTTTTTATTTTTTTTTAAATCTCCTCCAAATGAACATTTTATTAGAGAAAACTTTAAAAGAAAATCAACGTAGATAATTTGAGACGAAGAGTAAAACAACAGGTTATTTATCCAATAAAACATCTTCTTTTAACTTTACGTAATCAATTTATTCATTAATATAATCGTGCACCATAAATACATAGCTAATTTAATTAGAATAATAATAATTTATTCTTTGTTTCTTTTTTTTCCCAATCCTTGAGTCATGTCTTGTGATAAGTCCATTAATTACTTAACTAAAAACAGAAAGTCAAAAAAGATTGTTGAGGGTTAGCTGATGAAACCGAGTACATCCCATTAATTGGCCACCAATAAATGGAAGCTTGCGTGCTCAATTTCTTATAACAATTAAATTGTTACTAACTCTTTTATATAAATACCATCCTCAGATGAAGTAGAGTTTTAATTATTCAGAAGCATAGCTTGTCGAGATAAAATAAAATAAAATGGAGGATCAAAAGAAGTATGTAGTTGAAGTTGAGAAAGCTAAAGAAGGGAGATCAAATGGAAGACCTTCAAGAGGCCCTGTTTATCGTAATGTGTTAGCCAAAGATGGTTTCAGACCTTTATCTCATTCTCTTCAAAGTTGCTGGGATATTTTCTGGTCAGTCCATTTACACCCAAAAAATATTTAGTTACTATTGTACTGTCGGAAATAATCTAAAAATTTATGCTTCTTAAAAAAAGTAGAAGCAGAAGCCTAAAATTATTTATTTCAAGATATACATGTTTACCATAAATCCCTTAATTTATTTTTAGTACGTAGTGATTTAATTTGTGGAATGAATTTTTAATTATATTTAAATAATCATGTTATTATTATATCAACATTTAATTATTATTTTTTATGTATAGTATTGATTAAAATTTGAAAACATTTTAATTTATTAAAAATAAAAATAATTTTATAATAGATATTTAAAATAATTTCTCTCTATAAAATTATCTTATTATTAAAAGTGCTTCAAAAGTACTTTATAAAAGATATTAATCAGACGCAATTTGTTAATCAAAAATATTAGCCAAAAGGTTAAACTAACTTTAAAAAAATAAACAATTTTTAGCGTCAATATCAAGCATGCTCCCAAAATGCATATGGGCTGCCAATATCCAAGTGATGAGGCCCATTGGGCCTCCATTTCCCGCGGATAAGGAGAAGTCGTAACGGCATGATTTTTTTTCTCAGTTTCTCCTATTTTCATGAAGTTGCCTCCTTTTAGTTTCCACTTATTCATTTTTTCACCAAACAAAATGAGTTAGATTTTTATCTTAACTAACGATTATTATCTCAAAAAGTCATTTTTATTCTTGATTTCAAATTTTTTTCAAGAAAAAGTGACTTTAACTTGTATTAGTATCAATCAACTCTGGCAGAGTATATCTTCCTCCATTAATATTTGCACTTACCTCAATACACATCCCTGTTCAATGTTTTAGAGTTTAAATGGTCAAGTGATTATAAGTTAATCCTACAAGTATATACATACCTAATTAAACAGCAATATTGTTATTAGAAGGGTTAATCCAGTACTTTTGCTTAATTAAATTGTATAATTAAACTTTTATCTTCTAAGAGTTTCAATTTTTTAAAATCTAAACTTTGCTTATTGTTATGGTGATGTGCAGTGAGTCTGTCAGAAAATTTCCAGATAACCGAATGTTAGGTGAGCGGGAAATGTCCCACGGTCAGGTATAAACATACATTTTTTAGTGCAATTTCTTTGAGCAAAATAATGCACATTTCCGTTTTCTTAAGCTCAGGTTTTTGACTTTTGTGTCTAATTTGTAGGCAGGTAAATACATTTGGTTAACTTATAGGGAGGTGTATGATATAGTGTTAAAAGTTGGAGCTTCTATGCGTGTCTGCGGTGTTAAGCAAGTAAGTCTTTCGTACTGTAAAATCAAGCAAATTTTTCTCTTGATGCTTTAGTAATCCAGTTTACTTTTCATATGTTTTAACAAGCTTAGGAAATATTCGTTGGAAGTTTTCGAGAAGAGATGCAGTTTTGTCAGAACCATGGATTATATTCTGTTATCTAATGATGTTTTATCTGATTGCTTATATGCAGGGTGGAAAATGTGGTATATACGGGGCCAATTGCTCCAACTGGGTAATAAGCATGCAGGTATATAACTTCCCAATATAGTTAATTTCATTACACCATAAATGGATAACGGCGTTGTCTCAACTAACCTCAAAAACATTCTTTATGATCTTAAGAAGATTTGTTTTTTCATATTGTACATCAGCTTAGTAGATGGTGTCCAATAAGTAAAGTAAGCAAAATGGCCTTTTTTTTGTGCAGGCCTGCAATGCTCTTGGTCTTTATTGCGTCCCCTTATATGACACTCTAGGTAAGTGTGTCACCTCTCTCCTTCCCTTCCCAAAGCAAAACACAGCCAAAGAAGAACAGGAAAGAGGACAATATATATATGTTAGCATGTAGAGTAATGTTTAATGTTTTTAGGACACAGCATCACAGCTACAAGAAAAGTATATTACCAATGCTTCGCGACATTTTTGTCAGATTTGGTTTATTTGGATCAGTCTAAACTACACATAAAAAAGTATTGAGTGAAATGCAAGAAGAGCATAATCATAGCTATATGGTAATTAAAATTTTCATTTGCTTTTCCAATATATAAATGTTCCAACTCATTATTGGAGCATTATTATGGCTTCAGGTGCTGGTGCAGTAGAGTATATCATTTGCCATGCAGAAGTTTCTGTTGCTTTTGCAGAGGAAACTAAAATTTCTGAGGTAATAATGATCACACTACATCTTGAAACTTTACTTGAAATTTGATCCATTTCGTTAGTCTACTTGTCTCCAATCTTTTTCTTCATATTATAGTCTAGATCTTCATCTGCCTGAAGTTCATTCCATCAGCAACTGACTATTTACATTATAGGTGCTGAAAGCTTTTCCTAACGCTGGAAAGTTCCTGAAAAGTAAGTAACTACTGTTTTAACTTCTTACTATAGAGAAAAGATCCATTTGAAGGTGCTAAGTTTGTCACTCCTTTATGTAGGTCTCATAAGCTTTGGTAAGGTCACACAGGAACAGAAAGACATGGCTGGAAATTTTGATCTGAAGTTATATTCTTGGGATGAGTTCCTGTTGCTGGTAGGTTACTTGGTTTTATTGTTACAGTCATGTCTTCCTCTTTTTTTCGACTATCGCAGAGAAACATTCTTCACTTAATGGATTCTTATTGGATTTCTTATTGTCTTGCTCTTATCATTCGTAATAACTTTTGGTGATTAAGTAGTATGTAAGTCACACAAGAGAAGTTCACTTAAACCAATTTCAACAGTTTTTCTGTCCTTTTTGTTCTAATTCACATTCGAACTATGACTTATTATTGTGAGAGCAGAATATTCCAATGGGGTTTGTCATTTGTCTGAACTTATAGCTGCAGTGTCATGCCTATACCACATAGAAAGGGTAGGAAAATGCTCGAGATATTAACCCTAGATCAGTTTCAACATAGGCCTGAATCCAATTCCGTTTGACAATTTTTTTGGAACTAGCTCATCTTCTTATATCATATCTGGAAACAAATTCTATCCAATGCATTTTCGCAATCCATAGTTTTATCTCATGACATGTCTTCAGATATATAAAATCAACTTCTATTCCTCCAACGGTTATTGAACTTTTGCATATATATTAGTTGTCAGCTAATAGAATGTTCCATATATACTATTATTGGAACTAACCTTGGGAAACTAATTTATGCGACTTATTTTCCTCTTCCATTTTCTGTAGTTTATATTAATATTCAGAACTAATCTGCAGGGAATGCAAGAGAAATTTGATCTTCCAGCTAAAAAGAAGACAGATATATGTACAATCATGTACACAAGTGGAACAACTGGTGACCCAAAGGGAGTCATGATTTCCAATGAGAGCATTCTATCCCTTATATCTGGAGTGAACCACCATATGGAGACCGTGGGCGAAGAGGTAAAATTGATTGCCCTTGTTCTGTCTTCCAGGACAGTAAAAGTTATGAAGGCCTTAATTAAGAATTTCTTTAGTGTGTCAATCATGATTTATGAATGTAAAAGTTTCATAAATATTTATATACTGTATTTACTGTTATGTTTCAGGTGGGTTTTTGTTATTCAACTTTTTCATATATATTTCATTTAGGTGTGTTCCATTTACTAATTCCTCTGTGGTATGCAGTTCACTGATAAGGATGTATATTTATCGTACCTTCCTTTAGCGCACATATTTGATCGAGTCATTGAAGAATTATTCATCTCTAAAGGTGCCTCAGTTGGTTTTTGGCATAAGGTAAGTAAAGAAACATGATGGATTACTTTTGGTTCCAAATACTTGAAAATAATGATGCTTTATTGATGGAATCCTCAGGATGTTAAACAATTGATTGATGACATCAAAGAGCTAAAGCCAACAGTATTTTGTTCAGTTCCGCGTGTGCTGGACAGGATTTATTCAGGTGAAAGCTACAAGCTAACAGAGCTGCATGATGTTTTACATGTGCTTAATGTTCTTCATTCTGTTAAGATAGTTATAGGATAAACAATACAGAGAACAATGAGTATTGAAGTCCATGAATATATGTTTTTAACAGAAACGTTTTCTTCAACTGCCATAGAACATTGCCCTTTTAATTGCTTCATGAAAGTCTCCTTTTTTTCTATTGCAAAGATGCTATCATCTTATAATCAATATTCCTAGTGCGAGGTTCTTGCATTGTTTTGCACAATTCAACTAAGATTCTTAAACGGTTAACCATTTCCATTTTCAGGTTTGGTGGAGAAGATTTCATCTGCTGGTTTCCTTAAACACAAACTGTTTAATTTTACGTATAACTAGTAAGTGCCCATTTGATCTTGTTTGCAATGGAAAGATAGAAGTCAATCGTTGAAACGTACTAATTCCTTCTGCACTATTTTCCTTATTATGGAACAAACAGAGTGATACTCAAATGGTAGAAGCCTTTTATGTTGATGACCTTTTCAGTTTGCTGTCACTTTTTGAGTCCATGTCTGCGCATGTGGTTACTTAGCCATCTGATACTCCTGGAGGTCTTTGGGCTGGTCATGCTTATGATCTTTGCCATGATAAAAAGCTTTTTCAATTGTAGCATATATACCTGTATAATTCATATAAGTGCATAGGTGTTCACAGAAAGAGTTAAAGCTTAAATATATGTAGACTGTAGAGACTCTGTGCTGTGTAAAATTGTCAATGTGCATAAATACACCTCTCAGATGAGTTATGACGTATGTAAATTAGGATTGTTCAATGGATATGTCATTCTACATTGGAAATATTACTAAGATCTATTTCATTAGTTTAATGATCGAGGATAACAGCAGTGGATGTAGTTCAGGATGTATTGTTCATTTTGACACAATTGATTTGGCTCAGACTCTGTTGGTGTGTTAAAAAATCCACTAAATATGTACAAATAGTAGAGTTTGAACTCAATAAATCAAATGGGTTGTGATATACTTCTGAGCTTGGAACCCATGTGCTCAATTCTTGGATCCGCTTCTAACGCACAACACATTTCTTGCAGCAAATTGGGTAACATGAGTAAAGGGTATAGGCACTCAGAGGCAGCTCCTATTTTTGACAAAATAATTTTCAACAAGGTAGGAAGCAGTTGCATCTTTCTTAACAGCTTCTTTTTTCATCCTTGTTTCTCCATCTTTTTGGTGTCACAAACGACAGTGTTCCGAAGTGACTTGCTAATGCCTTACGAGATGATTACTGATTTAGGTAAAGGAGGGTTTAGGAGGAAACTTGCGTCTCATTCTATCTGGAGCAGCACCTCTCTCTTCCACTGTTGAAACCTATTTACGAGTTGTAACATGTGCTAATGTTCTTCAAGGATATGGTACTTGTTATTACTTATCAAACATTTTATACTTACAAAGCATTTTCCTAAATTATTTAAGTAATAATTAGGCACTAGTTTTGAACCAACTCTAACTTCGCGGTATGTGCTGTAGGTTTAACGGAGACCTGTGCAGGCTCATTTGTTGCAAGACCAGATGAACTGGCAATGGTTGGCACTGTTGGTCCTCCTTTACCAATTATAGATGTGTGTCTAGAGTCTGTTCCTGAAATGGGGTACAACGCCCTTGGAGATCCTCCTCGTGGAGAGATATGCATAAGAGGGAAGTGTTTATTCTCAGGATACTATAAGCGTGAAGACCTCACCAAGGAAGTGTTGGTTGATGGATGGTTCCACACAGGTGTGACTTGACAAATATCTGTGTTCTCAACCCAATGTCTTGGTTTTCGGATAGCTTGCCATTTTGCTTACTGTATAAACTTGCAATAGGTGATGTTGGTGAATCGCAGCCGGATGGGAGCATGAAAATTATTGACCGCAAGAAAAACATTTTCAAGCTCTCCCAAGGAGAATATGTTGCAGTTGAGAATCTGGAGGGCATTTATTCTCTTGCCTCTAGTGTGGATTCAGTATGTTTCTTTTATTTTACAGATGTATTGAATATTACACTCATCCCCCTTAAGTTGTGTTCCTTCTGTACTTCAATATTAAATGACCAAGTCCACTCTAGATATAGTTGCAGCATCACATTTTTTCTTGACGACTTTTTCTGTCCATTTGAAACAGATATGGATCTACGGTAGTAGCTATGAGTCATTTCTTGTTGCTGTCGTGAATCCCAATATGGAAGCTCTTCGTTCCTGGGCTGATGAGAATGGAATGACTGGGGATTTTGATACTATATGTGAGAACCCAAAGGCAAAAACATATATCCTATCAGAACTAACAAGTATTGCTAAGGAAAAAAAGGTCATCCCTTATCCTGTATCTACATATATACAGCAGAGTTCTATACTGAATGACTGTTTCATTGGTTTTGAATTATTGAATGTGTGATTCTGTTTACAGCTGAAAGGCTTTGAATTTATCAAAGCTGTGCACCTTGACCCTGTACCATTTGACATGGAGCGTGAACTTATAACCCCGACTCACAAGAAAAAGAGAGCCCAGTTTCTCAAATACTACCAGGTTTGCTTATCTGTTTCTCCCAAGTTAGATTTAGGGCATGCCCATATAGCGAAAAATCGAGTGCTTACAACAAGAATTTTTGTTTCAAGTTGGAAGCCAGTCTCTTGTTTATTGCTGACACATAACTAACGTGAAATTGCAGAACAACATTGATACACTGTACAAAAGCACAAGATAAACAGCTCTAGACACCTTGACTTCATGTTCGAGCTGGAGAAAAGTAACAATGTATATGATGTCAAACTCTACATGCAGTTTTATCTCAGCTAATATTTATCAGTTGTAATTCATTGTTCTTTGTACCTTATAAAACTCCAGTTATGTATGGCTAGTTATGTTACTTGGTATTTCTTCACAATTGAAATTTGAATGTCTCAGACATCCTTTTATTCATTTTAATTTTCTTTCTTCCAAAGATCAAATCATCCATTAGAAATTTGATGAGTTGCCAGAATATCTAAACCTAAACAAGTAACGATTTCTTGATTGTGAAATGTTAACCCTGGGCATGTAGTGGTCTAATTTGTTCCGGATTTTTTCGTAGTTGTACTTGTATTTAAGGTAGCAGTTTAAAAACGTGTCCAGAAGCTATTGAAAACCATAGTTCAGCAGTGTAATTCCGGATTCAAGCCGGGAAGTGGGAGTAAAAAGGCAACTCCATACGCATGAACTTGAACCCGAAACCTCTAATTAAGAATATAGAAATAGTTAGTAGTTACGAAGTCAACTATTATCTTTTAAAACATGGAGTCCAAATTATTCGACACTATTGCGTAGAAAATGAAGAGTGCATGGACTATTATCGAAAAATAACAAAACTCTTGGGACCAAATTGAATATAACACCAAATGCCAAGTACTTATGACGGAATTTATCTTGTTTTTCATATACAGTTTCTAAACGTCGTCGTAGTCTGACATACAAATATCTCCCTCCCACAAAATCTCAAACGTTTTACCCTTAAACCCTCCGAAAGAGGGAAAATAGGGCTTAAACCCTAAAAACCCTATCCTCAATTCTTCTTCTTCTTCTTTTAAAAAAAAAAAGCCCTAATTTCTCCCCCCTTATATTTTTCACCATTTTCCATGCCGCTCAAGTTATTACCACAGCTTCGTTTCTTCAATTCTACATTCCCAGTTACCCATTTTCCCACCATGAAATGCAATTCAACTTTGAAGCCTAAAACAATACCAGTTTTTTCTAGAATGTTTCCACACAGGCTTAAGTATAGGTCAATTGGGTTTCCAATTTTAGCATCTCAAGAACAAGAGCTTCGTAGGTTCTCGAGCCGTTCAGGGAGACCAAGACCCGGGTCGGGTGCTGACGTGCGAGTTTCGAAGAGCTTGATTGAAGATGAAGCTGAACTCAGTGATTGGGTGAGTGGGTTGAGGTCTGATTCTTCGTTTACGAAAACTCAGGTGTATAGTGAGAGTGATGATAATGAGGGTGACAGGGAAAGGGGTAGGGGTAAATTTGGTAATAGGCGTAATGGTGGAGAAGATAGAGGTGAAAAGAGAAGGAGAGATGATGATTTTAGTGGGCCTGGTAGGAGGGGTGGAGGCCCAATGCAGTCGAATTCGAGGAATGGGGGGAGGTTTGGAAGTGAATTGTCGGGTGGAAGAGGTGCGGGACGAGGTGGAATGCAGTCGAATTCAAGAAATGGAGGGAGGTTTGGAAATGACAGGGGGAGTAGAAATGAGGGTGGAAGAGGTGATGGTGGTCGAGATCGAATGGGGTCCTCCTCAAGGGGAGGAAGGTTTGGAAGTGATATAAGGAGTGGAAGTGAGGGTAGAAGAAGTGGAGGCCGAGACCGTATGGAGTCATTTTCGAAGGGAGGAAAGTTTGGGAGTGATATGGGGAGAGAAAGTGAAGGTAGAAGAAGTGGAGGCCAGGATCGGATGGAGTCATTTCCAAGGAAGGGAGGGAGGTTTGGAAGTGAAATGGCAAGTTCCAGTGACAATAGGGGTAAAAGCAGGGTTGGTAGTGGATATGGTAGAGATATGGCAGCACAAGGTGGTAGTGGTAGGTTAGGGAGGAAAGAAGGGGCAGGTATGGGTCGAGGGAGTTCCATGCTGTTGGATGAAGATGATACCGATAATGAGGATGAGGAAGAGGAAGAGGAGAATGGTTATAAGGGGTTCCAAGATTTGATTGACAGCGAGGACAGCGAGGAAGAAAGTGAAGAATCTGATGAAGACAATGAGGTTGAGGATGAAAAAATGGTCTCTTTGGAAAAGGAGGACAGTCCACGGACATCAAGTCCGAGCTCACATGGAAAAAGTGATTCCCACCTCACGGAAACCAGGTAATTTATAAACTCATGCCTCACTATGTATTACGCAGCATGCTAGTTAGAATCTTTTTGAATAGCTGTCTGGAGCTCTTACAAGCATGATGCTAAAATAATGAATAAATAATAGCACTAACATATATGATCCAGAGGTTGCTGAATCTTTTGCCAGAAAGCAATGGGGATTTGGATTGTTGTTGTTATTCTGTACTTCTAAATTACTGAGTTAGGATTTAGATATGCGATAGTTGCTATTAGAGAATATGTTAAATGACAATAGAAAGAGATGATTCGGAAAAATTTAATGGATTAGCTATCATCAAGTACTATGGTGCTTAATCACTGTATAGGAAAACATAAATGAAGGGGACTGATAAAGAAACATAGATGAAGGGGTTGAGCGCATGAATGATACTTCATCAATTAGTTGAAAGTGGATATTTTGCTTGACTCTACACAATCAGAGGGACTTTGCCCAAGAATATGGTAAATTTTCCAGTTAGATGAACTTCCTGTAGAACTTCTAATTATCAAGGCAGTTATAGTGAAATATTTGTGTTCATGCTCCAAGTAACCCGAAGGAAAATTTAATTCTTCTGTCAATATATATGTCTTTATTATATTAGATAATATTTGCATCCTTTTCCCTGCAGGTTTGATCAGTTTCCTCTCTCTCCCTTGTCTCTGAAAGGAGTTAAAGATGCTGGATACAAAACGATGACCGTAGTGCAGGAGGCAACCCTTCCCGTTATTCTGAAAGGTCAGCCTTTTATATTTTGCAGAAGCTTGAAGCATAGTGAGTTGAGATGTCATTCATCAGATAGTATTTAGAGGGTTTGATGGCTTTGTAAATGATAAGTCCAGTGGTGTTACGTCAACCAGTCTGAAACTACATGTAGAAATATAATATGTATTAGAGTGCTATCCCAGCCTTCTCTGTTGCAAGGATTTCTTATTTTCTTGTCTTATTCATTTATTGTATGTGTTATTGATGACAGTGCCTGTTGTAATCCATTGTATTTGGTAGGCAAGGACGTTCTGGCCAAGGCAAAGACTGGCACTGGGAAAACTGTTGCATTTTTGGTAAAACACTAAATCTTTTACATCAGAGAGTACCTGTTCATGTATGAATAAGAAAAAAATTGTCGCACGCAATCCCTCATATAACAAATAGATTTATACTCGTTAGTGTCACCTGTTAATTGGTATTCCATCTTCTTATTAGTTTATAACTTTCTTAGTTACTTGTATAATCTAACACCCCTACATTCCAGATTTCTTGGAACAGGACTGATGTCAACACCATTATTTGAATTGAAGGATGAGTATCTTCAAGTTGTAATGTGCCCAGTATGTGCATTCTTTTGGTTTGTCGAATGTGAATAGAAGTGTGCAAGCCACTATTCCCTGAAGTTTTTTAGAAAATAGACTTGCTCTACGTAAAGACAGGGCTTGACCCCAATAACTTTGTCCCCTTAAAACAAACAAAAAAATCTCAGTGGTTTAGTTTGTAATTTTTGTTGTTCCATTTCCTTTGAAGTTTTGAGTAAAACTTTTACATTTTTTTAATTTCGTAAAAATTCATAAAGTTACTTGTATATGCCATGAAACAACCAAGTTGTATACAGGTGTGACTTCACTATTAAAAATTGTTTAACCAATCTTATCAAGTTAAATTATATTTAAACATGAAATTTCTTTTGTTTAACAAAAAGGTAGTGATAGTCTGCTCATTTTGAGTGCCAACTTTTCTCTGGTTATATATGACGCGTTTCTCAATATGCTGGGGGATTATGGTTCTTTGGTAAAAGTATATGTTGTTTCATACTCTGCTTCACACTTCAGAAAAAGCACTATATATAACAAGAAATGAAAAAACTAGAGGGAAGCTAAAACATTTTAGTACACATAATACTTGAGGACAAAGTTCGTATCCATCTTGGGTCATGGGTTTTGCCTTTTTGATATTTTTTAACTTTAGATCTTAGGCATACTGTAGATAGCAACATTCAGTGATTATTAGATTTTCTGATAGTCAACTTGTCTCATTTATTCATGGCTGCCTTTTACTAGTTAGTTTCTTTCCTATTAAGAAAACCAGAAACCAGAGCTTCAACACCTATTTTGTGATTGAGTTATGGCTTTGAAATGGATTCTGTTAACCTAATCCTTTTTAGTTAATAAAATATCAGCTCTGTTAAATTAGTCATGTTAAAGATTCTCCAAATAACCATTCTAATAATTTGTATTCAGCTTCCTTCAATTGAAGTTGTTGTAAAATCACCCCCCAACACCCGTGATCAAAAGAGGCCACCAGTTCTGGTGCTTGTGATATGCCCTACCCGGGAGCTTGCAACTCAAGCAGCTGCCGAGGCCAACACTTTGTTGAAATATCACCCTTCAATTGGGGTTCAAGTTGTTATAGGCGGAACACGGCTTGCACTTGAGCAGAAAAGGATGCAAGCAAATCCCTGTCAGGTAATTAATTCTTTGGGAATCCATTTCAAAAATAAAAGAAAATATTTCTTTGAGAAGGGTAGCAGAAGTCATGCCAGATGTAGTAGTTATTACTTTATATTTATTCATTATAAAGTTCCTGCTTTATAAATATTTATACATGGCTCTTGTGATAAATGAAGCAACAGCTAGCTGAGATGAAGAAATTCATTAAGATGAAAATTCTGAAACATTAGTATAATGTTTGGCTGGCGAGCTTAAGTTTTTGACGAATCGAAAAAGGAGGTTTCATTATGTTTAACTGTTGGATACGAGAATCTAGTACAACTACCATATATCTACAATAATACTGATAAGCTTGTGTATTTGATGTAACATTGCAGGCATGGGGTTATTATAAGGGAAAATTAGGCCCTACATGATGAATATTAGAAGTGCTTCTCTTCTTTGATTCCTTATTGATCTCACAAAGCACCTTTGTTATATCAATAGTCGCTGACCTTCTTAGCTTAGTCTTATTCATCTTTTGTATGCATCCTTCAGACTGAGTAAGGCATTTTTATTAATTTTTTATGGAAAAGATGTAAGGCAAGTATTAGAGAAGATACCAGATGGCTGTGTAAAAGGCCAAATTTTTAACCATCTCAGTGCATCCCATCATTGAGAATAATTTATTTTTTTTGGTTAGTCATGATCACTGCTTTCCTTAGTCCTTTCAAGCGAGAATGGATGTAGTTGCAAGCCAGTTTAACTAATGATCAATTAATAACAGACTACAACGTTTTTGTTGCTTCTATGCTTTCAAAAACTAATTTCTTTATGTTACTCTATTTTGTCTTTAAATAATTGATGCTGATTGACTTTTCACTTCCAAAAATAACTACTAATACCACTTATCAAAAAGGAAATAATTACTAATGTTTTCCAATAAGCGACTCAGATACTTGTGGCAACACCTGGGAGACTCAGAGATCACGTAGAGAATACAGCAGGATTTGCTACTCGATTGATGGGTGTTAAAGTGTTGGTCCTTGACGAAGCCGATCATTTGTTGGATATGGGATTCCGTAAAGAAATTGAGAGAATCATCTCTGCTATTCCAAAACAGCGCCAAACACTTCTCTTTTCTGCAACAGTTCCACCGGAGGTATTTTCTTAATTACTCTGCTGGAGTAAGTAGTATAAAGAGATGGAAATGAATTTACCTCCAACTTTGCAGGTCCGTCAAATTTGTCATATTGCTTTGAAAAGAGACCATGAATTTATCAATACTGTCAAGGAAGGCAGTGAAGAGACACATGCACAAGTAGGTCTTGGTTATTTATTGGAGTTCCTAGGATTGATACCTTTGTTGGATCTGATTTGTTTTCTAATACTTTGTGAATTCTTCAGGTTCAGCAGATGCATCTGGTTTCTCCTCTAGAATCACACTTTTCGCTTCTTTATGCTCTACTAAAAGAACACATTGCTGATGACGTTAACTATAAGGTACTATACTAGTAAATTAGGATATTCGTAGGCATTTTTTTTCTGGGTTTCTTGAAGGGGGACAAGGAAAAGTAGGTCATAGCCTGGAAAGTGTGACATTCTTGGTAAGTCACATTTATTATGCCGGCTGCTCTTCCGGTTTATGTTGTCAATCTGCTCTTTGAATCGCTAGGAACAGTAAGAGCCCGCTTGGACAGGCTCATGGCTTATAAGCATAAGTCATAAGTTAGAAATCCTAACTTATGGCTTATTTTTGTTATTTGACTCAAAAACAAGTGCTTACAAGCACTTCTGTTATCTTTACCTAACACTATTGAGTGGATCCTATTTCAATGGGAAAAAGCACTTAAAATAAGCCGATATAAAAGGCTCTAAGTCTCCCATAGCTTACTTGTCATATATCATTTATGCTATTTTTGAACTGGAAGTTCAAATAACAATCACTTGCAGAAGTCACCAACCACTTTGATTCTGATTCTCGAGTGCAGGTTCTTGTATTTTGCACAACTGCAATGGTAACAAAACTCGTTGCTGAACTTCTTGGTGAACTCAACTTAAATGTCCGGGAGATTCATTCTCGTAAGCCACAAAGCTATAGAACAAGGGTTTCAGATGAATTTCGCCAGTCTACAGGTCTTATTCTAGTTTCTTCGGATGTTTCTGCTCGTGGAGTAGATTATCCAGATGTTACCTTAGTTGTACAGGTATGTATTGTCATTTTGGGATATATGTGATGTCATCTGCTCAATATTAATTGTCCTTAGTGCTGTCTACTGTTTAAATCTCTATACCAAGTCAAGGTTGATATGTGTTTTTGTAAACGTAAGTTTTTTCTAAACTCTCTCCCCTGTGACGAAATCAATCTTGTATTCTATCATGCAAAAGGTTAAGTCATGCATTTGTTCTAAAGTTGGGTTTTGTTGCTAGAGTTATTTAGTAGTTCATCTAGACAGATTTCTTATGGATATATAGTCTTCTCATCTGCTTGCTAATGGATATCATGTATCTGTGGGCTTATGTCAACTCCTTTCTTTTGTAGATTGGAGTGCCAGCTGATAGACAGCAGTATATCCATCGTCTAGGTAGAACCGGACGGAAAGGAAAAGAAGGACAAGGCATTTTGTTGTTGGCTCCATGGGAGGAATTCTTCTTGTCTACAATTAAAGATTTGCCCGTATCAAAGGCGCCTGTACCTCTGCTTGATCCAGAGGCCAAGAAAAAGGTTGGTATTAACTTTGCGTGAGCGATGTTTCTTTGTAGCTTGGCATAATCTGAGGTTCAAAGCTTAATGTGGAGAGTATTCTGTTCCTGAAGTTGTTTAATTCCTTGGTTTTCTAAATAACATTCTTTGGTAATAGGTGGAACGTGCGTTAGCCCATATAGATATGAAAACCAAAGAATCTGCATACCAGGCATGGCTTGGTTACTATAACTCCAACAGGGCTATCGGTAAGGACAAGTACAGACTTGTTGAACTTGCAAATGAGTTTAGTCGGACTATGGGGCTTGACAACCCTCCAGCAATTCCAAAGCTTGTTCTTGGGAAAATGGGATTGAAAAATATTCCTGGACTACGTTCCAAGTAAGTTGAGATAGTGTTGCTGCTTCTTCTCATATATATATGCATACGAAGTGTATATATACACAGCACAGGCCGTGCAATGCAACAATTATTTTTCAGCTAAGTGCTGCTTTTACCGATTGTTTGTAATTTAGTTACTAGGGAGGGATTCAAAGCCTTGACAGAACATAAGTTGAGTTCCTTTTTTGCTAATAGGAAATTTGGCCTTTCCTCTTTCTAGTTGAACAATTTTGTCTCTTCATTTATTAGTATGCGGGAATTACAAACACCCACAGTTCTCAGATATCAGCAAGTTTTAGTTGTAAAATTTTATTCTTATCTTTGGGAAGTATTTTCAAATAAGCTCTAAAATAGTAAAACATATTTATGGAAAAGGCCTACATATTTGTTCTGAATAGGAATGTCTAAATAACGCAATTAGTTTTTGATGTATAGAGGACAAATGAACACAAGCTTTTATTGGAAATAATAAACAGAATTTTGCAGAATATAAGGAAATCTCATATATATCTAACTATTACGAAGTCTTGAGATGTAAATATACGTACTACATAAAAATATTTTCAATACTCTAATATTGTAGTGTTGAATGAACACCATATTAAATCTGGTATAAGAAAATGTAGCAATTGAAAACCATAGTAATCTCCAAGAATGTATGACCATAAAATAAATCAGCATGGATAAAAAAGAGAAAGGGATTTATGCACTTATATTTGTGTTTTTTAATATAAATTGTCATGGTAGATCACTTAGAAATTTCTGATGGATGAGCTTACCACAAGTCCTGGTGAATTACCAGAGGTTTAGTATATAAATTGTGTGGCAACTTGGAAACTACTTGCTTACAAAATTCTTGCGGTTCACCCGGAGTTAACGAGACTTTTTCGCTTCCAAATTTGATATCGAACATTCGGATACTAATTTCAACAATTTTTAACGGTTAGACTCAACTCAAACCTTCAAAAACAATGGATTCATTGTCTTCTTCAATAGTCAAATCCAACAATAGCGTTTTTTAACTACACTAATCCAAATCAATCACGAATAAGCAACAGGTCTTCAATATCTAGGAAGATGATATTGGACGAAGCCCACTTAGTAGAGGTCTGTCTATAATTGCTTCTTTTAATTACATATATTTACCAAAACATTTACTCTTAGGTACTTGTTACTTCTAATATTCACTTATTCAGTTGCTATGATTTAGGAAAAAAGTTGAGAAGGCAATGATTTGTTTTTGTACAATTCTAATTAAATAATAGTTAACTACTTACCTGCTACCTCAACCGACACAAGTACTATGTAACTCTGTCCACAAAACTAAGACAGATTTTTGCCACAGCTGGAGTTGAAACCCGGGTATCTCATGGTCTATACCAGCTTCATTGACACCACGGGCGTGCTTTTTAGAAGCAATAATATGACATGCTCCTCCTAAGCGTTCCATAAATAAAAAAATTAAAAAAAAGAACTCCCTGATACAGAACTGCCTTGAGCAGTTAGTAGCACAGCAGATTAAAGATCATGTTTGAAAAGGACTAAATTCTGTGACCACCAAAGTCACATCACTGCACTGTAAAAATATCCCACAGTGAGCTGAACTATTGAACTAGTACAAGTTCATTTTGCTGACAAAATCTAATACATTCTATCTAAATTCTTGAAAGAGTTGCTACTCCAATGATCTACAAGAACAGAATAAAACCTATATCTCTTTGAAGAGGGTTGCTGTAGCTAAAAAAGGATTTCATAGCTAACATACAAAACTAAGAGCTGAAGGACCAGATCTGACCACTTTCTAGCAAAATCTGAAGAGTAACTTCTCATGGTCCAGATCTTCACTGCAAAACTGAAGTGAGGATATGATTGGATGGTAGCAACACACCTGCCCCTCACCACTGTTTCTTCCATCACCAAATCATTGTCTTCTTTCCAGCTTAATATGAAAGGGATGACGAATTTGTACCCTTTAATAATACTTCCTTCCAGCCACTGATCTTCCAAACTAACTAAATCCTCCTGTAGGTAATGTGAATTGAAAAAGTCAAGAAAGTTTCATCACCAGAGAAGATAAGAAAACTAGACTGTCTGTTAACCTAAAAGCAAAACCAGCTCAGTTTCACAAATAAGATGCTGCAATTGGAACAAATGCCCGAGAGTCATGATTTGAACAAAGCCCATGAGGAAACCATAAATATTACCTTGGTTTACCTTTGATGATGAGGTGAAGATGGCTGATCTGGAGAAGACCGTTGCCCAGAAACTGCATGAAATCGCTGTTCCTCAAAGGCTCCCCGTTGTCGATTTCCCTCACCTGGCTGAGGTTGTTCATTTGCACCTGAGAAACCTGCTGAACTCAGAGACCCAAACTCAAGTTGTTCTCCTTGTGAACCATAACTAGCGTTGTGGTCAAATGGATACAGCATTACCACAGGGGAACCACCAGGCCCATTTGAAGTCACTCCACTTGGGTTCATTGCTGTTAATGGATACATGCCATATGCCACATTAGGAGGGCCACTATGGCTTGAATTTCCACGCAATTGACCATTTTGGGACAGATAAGGAAATGAATCATGTCTATGTGAGCTCCATGATCTGTCTGCCCGGCTGTCACTGGATGCCAACCGATCCACTCTTGAGTTTGATTTCTCAGATTGGCAGCGGTTATAATTGCGCCCACCAGCACGAGATTTTGGATTCATATTCCAATTCCCCTCTCTGTCAACATGGTTATCGTTTCTCTCATAGTTGTAATTGCCCCTTCTTGTATTAGATGAGTGTCGATCCCTAACTGAAACCTTCTGACGCAACACCAAATTGCAAAGGTAAAATATCAACTTGAAATGTAGTAAGCATGTATCAATCTAAAAAGATCTTGCGTACAGAATAAAGAATAAATACTAAAAATACACAAAATCAAGTACGTAAGATTCATGGACATAATATAGGCAAAATGTTGTTGTAACTAGAGGCGAATTTATGATTTTTAGAACATGGGTGCCACCCCTAAAAAAAAAGAAAAATGTATGAAGTGGGATTTGATCCCTAGTCTTCAAGGTAAATAACTCAACATTCAACCAAGTGCACCATTTGATCTTTTGTAGCATGGGTGCAAGCAAATAATATTGTACAACTTAAGAAAATCTATACATAAAATATCTAGTTTTACGGAAAGACCGCGGATTCACGTGTCCCATATTTAGCACATAAATCCGTCTCTGACTGTAACCATCCTCAAACATCAACTCAAAAGCATTGAAAAGTAAAGCAGCATTGAGATTCACTTTTCAAGAACATCTCTCATGGAATAAGTGACAAGGATAATGCTGTTTCCCACTAATGACTAATAAAAGAGGCACCGAGCCTTATTCTTTATACTAATGCTTGAACATTATGTGAAACGAACAGAATGAAAACATTGAATTGCATTAATAAATCCATAGATTACATGCAACAGGATGAGCACAAATAAGAGGTTCAGAAACGAGAGAGTTGCATATTTTTTTTCAAACAAAAGATATACATAGTGAAGAATGAACTTTGGGCCTAACTCAACCCTAGAAGCTAGCTGATTAGGTGAAGATTGCCCAAGACCCCCTATCCCTCACAGAAACTCAAGACTGGACATCTGGAAGATTGTACAGTATAACATGGGACCCTACATCGGGTAAATCAAGAATTGGGATAGATCTGGCACTAATACCACATGAAGAAATGGACCTTGGAACTAATTCAACTCCAAAAACTAGGTCATGAGGTGAGGATTTCCCAAGAATATATAAAGAAACCAAGTACCCATTCACAACTGATGAGCCACTCTAACATCCACCTAATTACTATCAGTTAAAGCGACATAATAGAGAGAGAAATAAAATTTAATAATGTAAAAGTTTGATGAGTCAACTACTTACAGGATTTGGCAGGTATGTCCCTGTCCCGCTACGGAATCTTGGTATCTCATCAACATACCGGGGAAACACATTAGGAGGTCTATTAGAAGCAGACTGTAGGGGTGCAATGGGCAATACACGAGGACCACAGCTCATCAGCTGAGTAAAGACGTTCATGTTGGCTGAATGAGGTCTTCCAGGACCATCCCACGGGAAACGACCCTGTAAATATACAGGTGGTACCATTACTGGAGAAGGATAAACAAGTGGTCCAGTATGTCTAGGGTTTTGGCAAAACCTTCCAAATTGCAAGTTTTGCCAATGACTAGCAAAGTCACTGTTAAGTATATCAGGCTTGCGTTCACCAGGTGGCTCCATAGAAGTAGCCCCTCCGAAAGAACTGGATGGAGTTACATCTTCAGAGTGATCAAGTCCCTCAGATGTATCAAAGTTATGGGCTGAATCACTATGATCTAGGCACTCTTCTCCTCCTAAATGACTTGTTGAAGAATCAGGAGTTCCTGCCTCAGGTGAAATATTATATATTGGAAGCATCGTTAGGAATGGAACTGGTGGTCCAGTGGGGTAAAATGCAATAACCCCAGAATTATCAGTCGTTCTTTGCCGAGAACCAGGCCCAATAAGCATTGGTGTAATGGGTATCATTGTGTCCGAGCCACTTGTCTGAGCAATTTCATGTTCAGGCACATGCCTTGCAAGGTGCATGGAAATAACAGAGTGAGGTCCTTGGTTTCTCTCAGCCATTTCAGTACCCACATTTGAAACAGAATTCCAATCCTGATCATCCTCCTCAGCTTGATCTGAAACATGGTCAGACATCATTTTACCTTTTCCATAACCAGTAGTTGGTTCTGAAGCACCTGTTTTCTTTCCCCGCCTTTCCCTTGTTGACTTTGAACTTTTAGCGGAAGACCCATCCCAAGAACTCTCAGAGGAGGTTTTACTTCTCATAGAACTACTATGAGCACTGGATGAGAACCTGGAACTTGCCATCCTTTCTTCAGCATAAATGTCATTCAACCGGGTATCCTGAAACTGAATATTATCAGAATGCTCTTCCCTAATTGGCCCATGTTTTTCCTTCATATACTTCTGCTGAGCTCCCAGAGGATTGCCAGAGCCACTAACCCAAGATGAAGGAACAAAGTTAAAACCTGAATGTATAGACTGTTGCTTAAATTCAGATTGAAGTGTTTCATAATTTCCATTTTCTGGGTCAAATCCAACATTGGAGCCACCATCTTGATCTTGCCAGAAATCATTTTCTGCCTCGCCGGAGTTCATCTCCATAGAGCTAAAATTTTCAATATTGCGGTCAACTGGATCTTCAGAAGTTGGATTTAACCCAAGGCCTGGGAAGTACTGGTTGAGATGGGGTGAAATCAAACCATGCGGATATTGCATGTTCGAAATGGCAGGATCCGTAAATGGAATATTTGTGGGAACTCCTGGCATATTTCGTTGATTATAACCCATAGAAGTCAGAAATGAAGGAGAGATGGGAAAAGGTATTTGAGCTGAAGCCCAGTTAAGAGGAAAATGAATTTGCCCATTAAATCCATGAATTGAAGTAGATGCCATCATGTTCACAAGATCTTGCTCTTCCTGATGCATCCCATGTGTCCCACCAGCGGATGATAGCTCTTCATTCAGAACATCAATGCCTGATTCTCGGTGAAAGCTATTTGATCCACAGTTAGATTCGGTGATAGGATCATGACTCTGATGGGATGGAACGTGTCTTGGCATGCTATCATTTAAAGATCGACCACTCTGAGCTGCTACATTTTCAGATCCTTGGTTCCTCCTCTTATAACTGCTGTCCTGCCTCGACAGAGTGGGTTGTGTTTTTGCAGTCTCTAGAGCTCTTCCACGTCTTCCTTGATTGTTACCATCACCATAGGTTTCTGTAAGCTCGGGACTAGACCTTGTTCTGGCAAAAAGGAACCTACCCTGGATATCATTCGCTATTTGATCAGATTTAGATTCTCTCTGAATTTTGTCTGAATGTAAAACCTGAGAGGAAGTGGTTTCCTTCTGCACTTGATCAGAAACCCTTGAGCTGCTCAAATTGCCATGGTTCTTTTGGTTTTCAGTATAAGTGGACACAGAAAAATCCTTCACTCTAGAAAAGGTTCCAGAAGAATGATTACCATGTTGAGAAGAAACATTCGGTGGATTGGCTCCCTCCACCTTCCTCACCTTTTTTCCACTGGAGGTGACCTTGAAATTCTGAGAGTCTGGTATGTCATCTGGCGTTGACAATCTCAGGAGCGACAATTCAGCCTCTGGGGCATCAGGCCTTTGGCCACTGCCATGCCTGTCCCATGTATTCATAAAAAACTGATTTACTTCATAAATTAGATTTTCTCTGGGGCAGTCCAGTAATCTTGCCAGCCTTTTGGCACCAAATCCAAATGCACTCCGTATCCTATAAAAGTTACCTGCCAGAATAATAATCAGACCAATATGAAGTATCAGAAAGCAATTATGTGAAGAGCATGTCAAACCCAGATCTTTTGAAACCATGCAGTTACTTGCTATTAAGCAGTTTTCATACAAGGCTATGCCTCAAGAATTTCCCTCACTCAAATTTTTTACTAGTCAAAGAAAGTTTAGCTACGACAGTAAGCAAATGAATTGTAACTTTCTGTTCTTCTAGTGCACCAACATGCATCATGCAAAAAACAGTAGTGGCGGACCCCCTTTTTTCCTGATATGGTCAAACCGACATGCTGCCAAGGAGTCCCCAGACCTTCCCTTTTGCAATCTACTCAAACCCCCAACCTCAAGATAATTAGGTGGAGGGTGTTTACCTCTAGGTTATCCCTCACTTGTCAGTGGTGGCAAAAATTAAACGTCAGAACAAAACATATATAATTAAATCTAGCATCAAATTAGTAAAGAAAACTCA
>JAJOOS010016166.1:0-23259 GCA_029582725.1 Solanum chiquidenum
TATATCTCAGTTATAGTATATGGGTATTTCCCATCTTTTCATTTATTTATGATTTAGCTTCCGCATCAGTTTATTATCTTTAGTATGCTCATGATCATGCCAGCAGGGTTAGCTTGGGATCACTTGTGGTTCTAGGTCCCGTGTCCGCGTCTCGGGGGTAGTCTCGGGGCGTGACACAATCCTCTGAAAATCTCTAATTTCAAAAAGACAGAAATCACCAATTGTTAGGATTTGATTCAAAAGTCATGGGTTCCTTTCAAACTTGATTCTAATGGTTGAATTATGTTATATTAAACATGAATTGATGATTTACTATGGATTTTTTGATATATCCCCAAAACCCCATGTAAATCCCATATTTCTCAAAGTTGATGATATGATATGGGTTTTTGTTGATGAAAGAGGAATTTCATTAATTAATGCATGGGGTGATAGAATCACTTGAATTATATTGATATCCATGTCTAATGCTTGAATTCATGATTGAAATAAAGTTTTGAACCTCAAGGAGGTAAAGTATGAGATTATGCAGTTTCTATGAAATCTATGCAATTGTCTTAATGATGATTTGAGTGTAAAGTATCCATGTTGTTCTTGTCGTTGTTGTGTTGTTGAAAGGGCATTATCATATACACACCTATGCATGAGTAATAAAGGTTCTAACGTTGCAAGGTTTTCTCACCTAATTGAATCTAAAAGTAAGTAATCATGGATGGTGAAAGGTTTTCTCACGCGTGATCTAGAGAGTTATCTTACATGATATACCTTGAATCGGTAGGCCAAGGGCACCCATTCATGAGTAACTAAAAGATCCATTTTAGTAATTTAGCTTGAATCGGTAGGCCAAGGGAACCTTTTCATAAGTAATGGAGTTCAGTCAAGACTTAATAACTACTCTGTGGAAATTTAATGCATAGCACCGAGTGGATATTGTATGAGATGGAAGCTCTCCCATAGTAAGGCCGGGTTTCTAGAAGTTATCTCTTGAGATGGAAGCTCTCCCGTAGTAAGGTCGGGTTTCTAGTAACAATCTCCTTATCCCATAAACTATGTGCCCCCATAAGTTATTTAGCTAGTGGATCCACCTAAGCTAAGATTTATTGTATCTACCTTAGGCAAGTAGACCAACCATTTTCGGTGAGGGAGTCATCGGATGTCATGTTAAGCTCACATGGTCTCATGTAGGTCAAGGCTTATTTCCCACAATAACAAGAATGATTCATATTGCACTAAGGCTTGCTTAAAGAAGCATCCCGAAGTGTTCAAAGTAATCATGAACTAAGTCATACTTAAAGAACCCGTAAGTGTTCAAGGGTTTTCAAGATAATGCTAGCTTGCATTGAAGATGATGTTTTGAGTTATGTTTTCCAACTATCTCCATGATGATGTTTAAACTTGGTAAACTGCATGCTTTAAAATAAAATGTCCCTTTTTACATGGTTTAAGTGTTTTTATGCATGGCTATCATACTTAGTGCATTTTTGTACTAACGCCTACTTTGACCTATATTTTTTCCAAGTGTCAGGTCCGGTTCTCAAGGTGGTAATTCTCAGAGAAATAATTTGGATTCGAGGCTGAACTTTAAAGAATGCTTCTGCTTGTTCTTGGGAAGAAACTAGCACCTCTTTCTCTTCTTTTCATTCTAATTTGGATGATTTTTGGAGAATGAGGGTTTTGGGTATGTCTGACTAGGTTATTAGGCTCAGACTGAGTAAAATGATGTAGTTTAGGCATCAAATGACGCAGTTTAAGTTCCCCAATGCATAGGAAAATGACAAAAATGACCCTGACTTAAAACCTAACGAAGGCCATCCACAGTGGGACTGACGCACCATCGTTTGAACTACAGACCGTCATTTGAACTACCGGCCGTCAACTGGGGTCATGGTTCCTGGTCTGCCCGACATGGCTTCACTAAAACGAGCATAACTTTTTACTCCGAACTTGGATATTTGCAAACTTGGTGGCGTTGGAAAGAGGATTGAATTATCTTTAATTTGATAAGTCATATGCCACCTAAATCTTTTTTTTCTAAATTATATGACCATTCGAAATTGACCCAACAACCCTTTTTCTCTAATTGTTTGTTGACCCTCACCTACGGTCCGTAGGTCTAATCACGAACCGTACTGGTCGACCGTGGGTGGAATCAAAGACTATCAAACTTTGGACCCCAACAACAAAACCAACCTACGGTCTGTGGGTCCATCAATGGACCGTCGACCACGATCTTAGGTGTCATCTTTAGATCCTAAATTTTCCCTAAGTCTAGGGCTGAACCACGGGACACCACCTATGGTCCATGGTCTGACAAACGGTCCGTCGGTGGCTTCTACTGGTTTTGACACCGGATCCTGGAAAGCTGTATTTTTCCATCTTCTTAAATCAGAGGTGTTACAATTTTATACGAGAGGAACGAAATAGAGAGTGAAGATAGAAGAGAGATGGAGAGGGGAGACATGGAAACTCATTTTAGGAGAGAGAACCTCTAGTGTTGGTGGTTTTATAGGAGATAGGTTGGGATACGAGAGAGATGAAAAAGAAGGGATGAGCATGGTAATTCCTTTGCTAGAGACGGTGGCCAAGTAAAGGAGAGGGAGAGTTGATTCATTTTGAATCTTCCCTGCTCAAAAGTGATGGAAGAGGGGAGATGATATAATGATCCTTCAAGTTATTTATGTGTTATTGCCTTGTTTTCATCGTTTAGAGCATTCTTATAGTGATCCCAAGTAACTTATCACTTCATGAGACTGACAGTTTGGTCACTTGGTTGTTTGTATAGTGGGACCCAGTTTTTCATTGTCAAAAGGTTACTGCACCTTGTCATGTCTTTTGTGTGGACCTCTCTGTAATCGCAAAAACTAGTTGACCTATGTTGACTGTGTTTGGTCATCGTGGTCTCGAGAGTTGACCTTTGTGATCACGTAGGTCATTTGACTTGTGGTCTATGATGAAAGACCTGGACCTCACATTTGTGATGAAGAAACATGTTTGTTCTTTAAAAGGACATACTACGATCACCTCATTCTTCAAAGTTTAGAATTTCATATCTTAAGCTACAAATCTCCACATCGGGTGATTTTAAGTCGGAGTGTCCATAAAATTGTGGGTACACGTTTCGGTGATTGGGGATTTTTGGGGACCTCTCATTTGACGTAAATCATATCCCAAAATGGGCTTCCCAACCTTTTCTCTTAAAGTCAATTTTTTATTTAATTGCATGTCGTTCATTCACTACTTTCTTAGCCCTAAATTTTGTTCCATTTTTGGATACAAGTTCATGGAACTTAAATGGACCATTTGACAGAGTCAAATCTGAGAATTTCAGTGCAGCCCCTACATTCCCATTTTAACTTGAATTTTGGTTCATCTCCGGTTAATGTGTTTTTTATGTCTAAATGATCGTGTTGATGTCGTGATCCTATTGTTTATAGTGTGGCAGCATTCAGAGGCCATATAGAAGGAAAAAAACTTTAAAGTTGTTACTTAGAAGCTTGCATAGTCTACTTTAGAAAGAGTATGGCTTTATGGTTTTTAGATTGAGCTTGAGAATGTAAATACATGTAAATTTGTGTGAATTGGGTTGGGTACATAGTGGATCATGCCTAATTACTTAGAAATCATGTTTCAAGTTTATTTCGGGACTTGTTGGAAAGTTGTTTCCTTTATTTCGATCATTATTACCTTGGGGTATGTGTTGAGCTTGTTTTGGATATTGTTAGAAATATGGTTGGCCTTAGTATAAGTGTTGACTAGTGCTTCCCTTTACTTGCTGATTTTAGAGTTGCTAGGCCTAAGTTTTGCTCTGACGTCATTTTGGATAGCTTATCTCCTTTTAGATGGATGTAGCAGACTTGGGTCAAGTAGAATGAACCTTAGATTAGGTGATTACTCATCTCCAGTGTCCCATGATCCATAACTTCATTTTTCTACTGCCCTAGTGATACACGGTTGAGAAATCAAGCATTGTTCGATAGTTTGGGATTTGATTCGATTTGAGCTTGGAGTATAATATTAGTTACCTTAGTATGGACATCTTTCCAAAGTGGTGCCATAATGATGATTTGGCATGGTATTTTTCAACAACTTATTATAGTCACAGATTCAAGGTCTAGTCTTTGATAAACTGTCGCATTCTATGATTCGGGCTCTGCCACCTCTACGTAGTTGATACCTATCTGCTTGATAATATTCGTTACTTTTGGAAGCCTATCCATGGGTCGAGGGGTGGGCCACCCACTCTTTGGTTCTTCTGGAGTCCTATCTATGGTTTGAGGTCTGGGCTACGTACTCTTTGGCTTTTGTTGATCTTATTGGTTACATTCAGAGGCTATCTGTGGTTCAAGGTCCAGGCTACACACTCTTTGGCTCTTGACTCACCGGGTTCAGTTCTTAGTATTTATAGCTATTCTATGTACCCATCATACTTATGGGAGTCCACTCACATTCTTATTTAAACTTTCACATGAGTGTGCCTTCTAGGCTTATGGGTCTAGTTAGGTTTTAGTTCACTAGTTACTTACTTCATATCAGTTCTTTTCTACACTTGTGTGCATTTATGTTAGATTTTTGCTTTTTGACCTCGTTTGTCGCAGCTTCCTAATTATAGTGAGATAGTTTCTAAATGTTGCAGCCACTATGACTCTAAAGACATGGCTTCATAGACACCCTAAAAATCTTGAACTCTGTGCTCTGATACCAAGTTTGTCATGCCCAAGCCTACACCTTGGACGTGGCTGGCACTCGAGAACCATTATTTGCCCCAAACGAACCCTTGGCCTGGCTCAACACTCAGTGGAAGACTTACTCAATATTAAAAGAACTCAAAAGTAACTTTACTAAGTTGTCTCAAAAAAGGTAAACTCAGAATATTTTAGAAATAAAACATTCACTAGTCAAAGAGGCAACAAGTCTAGAACATTAACATCTGAAAATCAAAAGACTCATGAAATACTGTTTATCTATCTATGAAGCCTCCAATACTATGAGGGATGCTGGGACAAGACCCCCCGATCCTAAAAAAATTGAAATAAATGAAAACAAATAAGGGATCCTTCGAAAGTAAGGAGGCTCACCAAACAACTCTGGAACTGCAACTAGTATCAACGAATCAGCTGTTAATGACCTTAATCTCATCTTTCTACATCTTGAAATGATGCAGGCCAAATGGCATCAGTACATTGAATGTACGAGCATGTAAGGAGAATACAGAATATAACATAACAGCTTGAACTTAGAAAGAAGGAAACTTACTTACCTCGACTCTACTTAGCTCAACCTCCACTCATAGATACTCAACTCAAAGCAGTATAAAAACAACAATAAAGATGATGTTTATATAAAGAACTTAAAATAGTAGATAACAACTCAATGTATTCTGAAATACAATAATAACTCAGTTTGTATATAAAAATACAAAATAACTCTATTTGGGAGATTTTCTAACCAACAACCATTACTATGAGCTATGTGATGATACAACGTCTCGCCCACGCTGCCAGAACTTTCATATACCTTGTCGGGGTATATAACTTCTCAACTAAGTGGATCCACTAAGCTATGCTTAAAAAGCAATAAGGAATCATCTAAAAATTATTACCCTTTCTACGCATGTTGGCTACATGGTTTATGGGACTTTCAGTTATCTGAACTCGTCCCCATATCGGTGCTTGATACTACTCCCAAAATATAACTTAGCTCATATGCTTAAAAACATTTCCTCATCCTCAAATTTGAGATTATTACTCAAAAGATTTCTCTCAAAATAGATAGTGCTTAAAGCTTCTTATGAACTCCTCTGGAAATCGGTGTTTCCCCTCATTTTAAATATGAAAACTTTAACTCTTGGGAATACTTAGTTACCATATATTCATTTTGAAAAAATGAAACTCAACTCTACTCATCCTCATACTCAAGTACTCAAGTTTTAAAAGATTGTAAAAGACTTCTCAAAGAGACTCATAAGAACTCTAAAGACTTTACTCTCAACTCTACCTTGAATTTGAATTATGGATTCAAGGGTTATGATTCATGTTATGAATGATATCTCGATGTTTAGATGTAGTTTAGAGTAGTTAGAATCAATAGGGAGTAAAGGTATACTTTAAAGGACTTAGACAGAACAAACGACGGAAAAAAGGTAAGGGCAAGCGACCTTTGCGAACTGCTGGCACAGGGCTCCATCCCCTGAACTTCAGAGGCTCCTTTTTGGCGCACTACTGGGGTGCCGCCCCTGCCCTCACCCGGAACATTCCTACAAATTTTTCTTCTCGTTTTCCGACCCTAATTCATCTAGAATCGATTATTTTCCTCAAATTTTCCTTAGATTCAATTACCCAATACAAGTACATGAAAATCTACTCAAAATCATTCTCAAACTCATAATATTTATCTCAAGAACTCATCAGACACATCCTAATACAAGAATGAAAACAACACTACAAGAACACTCATCAAGAACTTAAATCTTTCAATCTTTATGGATGAATTCGAATATGTAAATTATGATTGGTGTGTGGTGAATAAATCCAACACTATGAAAACTTACATACCTCGATTTGACAAAAGAAATCCTCGATTCGTAAGAACCTTGATCATTCTTCCTTTTCTCCTCTTTTCCACTTCTTGAACTCCTCTCAAAACCCTAAGCGTATTTGGGATTATGAAAACTGAACCAAATCAGATTTTACCCCCAATAATATTACTAAATTCGTTTAAAGTTGATGGGGCAAGGAAAATACCAAAACACCCCTCATTAATTCGGGTAACTTTTCTTAAGTGGACAGGTTAACTTCAAATGGGCATATCTCCCACATCTTAACTCAAAACTTAGCAAACACGGTGGCGTTGGAAAGAGGATTCAAATACCTTTCACTTAACATCTTATGGGACACCTAACTCATCATGTACTAAAAGTTATGGTCGTTTGAAGATGACCCAAAATTCATAGCTTAAGCATAACTTGTATCTAAATTCAGATATTTCCAATTTAGCGCTTTCTAAAATTAGCTCTTTCTAAGGCGGGATGTTACAATATCTCCCCCTTGGGAACATTCATCCTCTAATGAGATCACTCTAAAGTAGAATTAAGGGTGGAAACATCTAACACCTAACATGCAAATTAACACAACATTTCAACTAAAAAAATACCAATAAAAGAATTAGTACTTTGGTTGAAGCTTCTCCAGAAGGAAAGAGATGTTGGTATCTCTTCTTCATATCCTCCTCAGCCTCCCAGGAAGCTTTCTCAACAAATTGATTCCTCCATAAAACCTTGACTGAAGCAACCTCCTTGGTTCTCAACTTGCGTACTTGACGATCAAGTATCTCAATGGGAATCTCCTCATAGGATAGGATGTCCTTAATACCAATATTTTCCTTAGTATAATAAGTGAAGGATAACTCATACACTTCTTCAACATTGAGATGTGGAATACCGGATGGACTGCTGCTTACTCCAAGGGTAATTCCAACTCATAAGCTACATTGTCAATCCACTTGGATATCTTGTAAAGACCAATATACCGGGGACTAAGCTTCCCCTTCGTACCAAACCCCATAACTCCTTTCATAGGTGAAACCTTCAAGTAAACCCAATCATCCATCTCAAACTCCAAGTCTCTTCTCCTAACATCTATATAGGATTTTTGACGACTCTGTGCTTTTTTCAATCTTTGTTGAATAGTCTTCACCTTCTCTATAGCTCGATGAACCAAGTCTTGTCCTATCAAACCAGCTTCACCAACCATAAATTAAACCATCCAATTGGAGATCTACATCTTCTCGCATAAGAAGCCTCATAAGGAGCCATTTGGATTCTTGAGTGATAATTGTTGTTGTAAGCAAACTCAATTAGAGGTAAGTGATCATCCCAAGTGCCCTTGAAATCGATCACACATGCCCTAAAGATATCCTTTAAAGTCTGAATCGTACGCTCTGCTTGACCATCAATCTGAGGATGAAAAGCAGTACTGAAATTTACCTTGGAACCTAAACCTTTCTAGAAAGACTTTCAAAATTGAGCGATGAATTGAGCACCTCTATCTGAAATGATAGACACCGGAACTCCATGAAGTCAGATTATCTCTTGAAAGAATCTTATTTTCATCAGTATACGCCTGATCGGCGAGTTCAGTCACACCTATAGGTCCGCTACTTCAAAGGCATCGCCTCACTTAGATCGCCGGGGTTGGAGCTTCTTCGACCTCTAGCCATGACGCTCCTCCCTTACATTAGGCTTCAGTAGGTTTCCTATGCTAGTGAATCAGATCGTTGGCTTTACCGTGTTACTATTCAGAGAATGGAGGTGATCTCTCTCTATCTTCAGTCAGTCATTTCTACCGGCTCCGACTAACTTCCTTTAGGAAGGAAAGCAAGTCCCAATATATAACCTGGCATAATCCTCTGTTGTACAAAAAGTCTTTGCCAGTAAGAAATGGGCTGATTTAGTAATTCAATCTACAATCACCAACGTCGAGTCATACTGTCTACGAGACATTGGTATACCAGTAATAAAATTCATATTAATCATCTCCCACTTCTATTTAGGAATATCTATGTTCTGAACCATACCACCGGGACTCTGGTACTCTACCTTGACTTGTTGGCGATTCGGACACTTAGCAACAAACTCTGCACTACACCTTTTCATGCTACTCCACAAATATTCATCTCTCAAGTCAAGATACATCTTTGTGGAATCCAAATGGATAGAGTATCTAGAGCTATGAGCTTCCTCCATGATCCTCTCTTGGAGTTCATCCACCTTTGGTACACACAATCTACCTTGATACCTCAACACTCCATCTCCCTTTTGTTCAAAAGCCATCACTTTCTACTTATGAACATTTGCCTTCAATATAAGCAAAATAGGGTCTTGTTCTTGTTTCTCTTTCACTACAAGCACTAATGATGATTCAGCCCCATTCATCACTACCACTCCTCCTTCATTGGAATACATTAACCGGACTCCTAATCGTGCAAGTCTATGCACATCTTTGTCTATTTCTTTCTTGCCTTCCTCAACATGGGAAGTACTACCGATAGATAACCTTCTTAAAGCATCGGCAACAATATTAGCCTTACCTGGTGATAGAGAATACTCATGACATAATCCTTGAATAACTCCAACCACCTCATATGTATAAAATTAAGCTCTTTCTGACTGAATACATATTGAAGACTCTTGTGATCGGTGAACACATCAACATGAAAACAATAGAGATAGTGATGCCATATTTTCAAATTGAACACTACAACAACAACTCTAGATCATGAGTTCAATAATTCCTCTCGTGAATCATAAATTGTCTAGAGGCATAAGTAACCTTGCCATTCTGCATCAACACACAACTCAGTCCAACTCTGGACGCATCACAATAAACAACAAAGCCTTGTGTACCTTCTGGTAAGGTCAGCATTGGGGTTGTAGTCAACCTAGTTTTCAATTCCCTAAAGCTCTTCTCACAAGCTTCATACCATTGAAATTTTGTTGTCTTCTGTGTCAGCTTAGTCGATGGGGATGAAATAGATAAGAAACCCTCGACGAACCTCATATAATAACCAGCCAATCCCAAGAAACTCCTAATATCAGTTAGAGACGTGGGTCTAGGCCAGTTTTGCACTGCCTCAATATTTTGAGTATCAACTCGAATCCTATCACCAGGAAAAATGTGGCATAAGAATGCCACAAACTCAAGCCAAAATTCACACTTGGAAAATTTAGCATATAACTACTTATCCTTTAGAGTTTGGAGAACTACTCTGCGATGACTAGCATGATCTTTCTCATTCCTCGAATAAATTAGAATGTCATCGATAAACATGATAAAAAAAATATAATAATATAAGGCTTACACACTCTATTCATAAGGTCCATGAACGTTGAAGGAGCATTGGTCAAAACAAAAGACATAACTAGGCATTCATAATGACCATAGCGGGTCCAGAATGCAGTCTTAGGGATGTCACTTTCTCTTACTGTCAACTGATGATAGCCTGATCTGAGGTCTATCTTAGAAAGGCAAGTGGAACCGTGAAGTTGATCAAATAGATCATCCATTCTTAGAAGAGGATATTTATTATTTATGGTAACTTTGTTCAATTGATGGTACTCAATACAGATTCGAAGAGAACCATCTTTATTCCTCACAAATAAGACCGGAGCGCCCCAAGGTGAGGCACTTGGTCGAATGAAGCCTATTTTTAACTTCTCTTTTAACTTTTTTAACTCAGCAAGAGTCATTATTTATGGTGGAATAGAGATAAGATGATTATCAGGAAAAATATCTATACCGAAGTCTATTTCTCTCTCAAGAGGGACTCTGGGAAGATCAACTGGAAAGACCTCTGGAGACTCACTCACAACCAGAACTAACTGAATAGGTGGTGTCTCAACACTAGAGTCATTAGCTCGGACTAGATGATAGATGCACCCCTTTGAAACTAACTTTCTCTCCTTAAGGTACAAAATAAAACAACTTTTAGGCACTGCTGACTACTCCTCCACTCAAAAACTGGCTCATTAGGAAACTCGAACTTAACTACTCGAGTTCTACAATCAACTCAGCATAACAGGCATGAAACCAGTCCATACCTAGAATAACATCAAAGTCTACCATGTCTAACTCGATTAAGTTAGTCATGGTGTCCTCGGGATTGGAAAAAATGACACAATCACATAAACTCTCTCATCTGGAATAGACTCACCAACAGGTGTGGAAACACTAAAGGGCTCGAGAAGTTTCTCATAAAGAATATCAAAATTCATAGCAATGTATGAAATCACAAAAGATAGACTCACACATGGATCTAGCAACGCATATACATCAAAAGTAAAGACTTTGATCATACCAGTGAAAACATCAGGAGAATTATGTCTCTTTGACACTGGTGATGGCATACAGACGGTTTACCCCTCCGTTTGTCCCTGAAGTAGCTCCTCTAGGTGCAGCTCTGTCTAGCGGAACCACTGAAGAAGATTGGGATCTATTTCCCCCATTACAATTACACTGCCTATTCTTAGGGCACTCTCTCATGAAGTGACCATTCTGACCACACTTGAATCAACCAGTACAGCCATCACGACACACCCCTGGGTGGTTTTTACCGAACATAGCAGAGGCAGAGTCCCATTACCTCTTTGTGCCACACTATCTGAGAATTCTGATCCTTAATTCACCTCTGTTCCTTGGTGCAGGTGCACTAGCAGAGGATGGAGCAGGTCTATTTGGCTTTTGCTGAAAAGATGACCGGTTCGCATTATTCTTCTATTGTCCGGACTCATTTCTTATTGTCTTAGCCTTATTGTTCTGGAACTCTTCTTTATCTCTTAGCTTATCTTCCTCAACCTGCTGCACGTGGATCATAAGTCTTGTTATGTCCATGTCCCCTATCAACATCGCAGACTTACCCTATTTTCTTGACAAACGAGAAAACCCAGACAGAAACAAGCTCATCATGCTCCTCATTTCAGCAACCATCTCCATAGAATAATGGGAAAGTTGAGTGAACTTGAGGCTGTACTCATGCACACTAGTGGATTCCTGCTTAAGAATGAGGAATTCCCTTACCTTTGCCTCTCTCAGTTCCCTAGGAAAGAAACACCTCATGAAGGCCTCTTCGAACACAGCCCAGCTCACAATTAGTGTGTCACACCCTAACGCTAGGTGAGATAGACAAGTACCATATGAACACTTGCTTTACAAGTGACCTATGATGAGAAAGTAAACTACTATGCAGATAGATTTATTGATGAGAAGCTTCATATACAACACATGTTGACTAGCTGAACCGATACATGTGACAAGTGAAACTATGAATACAGATGATAGCTTTACAATGTCTACAAAGTCTCTACTGGAATCCACAATTGTACCACTATGAAACTACGAATAGTAAAGACTCGGTAAAGCCCTGAATCAACCTGGAGCTCACCAACAACCGCTAAGTATCTACTAGTTGAGTAGTTGTACTTGCAGTATGAAATGAGGCATGCCCCCATAAGATTATAAGTCCCCTCTGTTGGGCATCAAATTTAGTGATCACACAACCTCATGCCTTTATACCCCTAGCAAGATATATTGGGTTCTCTCGATATGGCGTATACATCGGACTCCAGGTTTATCTCACGTGGTTTATGTCGGTTATTAGTAACTCCCACAGTCAACTCCTAGTGCATTTGACCAAGCTTTTAGTATATACTTCAGTATTCAGTTTAGCATGTCATGTTCATTATTAGCACTTGGTCACTACTTTCAGTTTATCTCTTCAGTTATGTTTCAGTATTTAGATTCCTTCTCAGTTTATGTCATTTCTCAGTTATGCTTTATTTATTTTATATTTATTTGTTCATATTAGAATCTATATCTTGCATGCTCAGTTCATTCTAAGTACTGACACATACTTTACGCTACATCCTTTCATGATGTTTGTTCAGGTACTTAGTATCCAAATCGCGCTTAGATCGGTTTTCAGTCTGAAATCAGTGGCTTTAGTGGTGAGTCCTCCTACTTCGAGGACAATAGACATGCTTTTCATTTTGCTCTTTCTATTCAGTTTTCAGTTTTGTTAGGGTTAGTTGGGGGGTATGTCTCAGCAACTCGACATCAATCAGAGGCTTTTCAGACATAGTAGTAGAATTAGCTTGTATTGTTAAGTTTAATCTTTCAGTTTTTATTTAACTTTTTGTATGTTTTATACATTCAGACTAGTTAGGTTTTCCCCAGTTTCAGTTATCCATGTTTTAGATTATGCATAGTACATATTTTATTCAGTTATTCTTAGTATGCTTGATATATGCTAGACACAGGGTTAGATTGGGGTCACTCGTGGTCCTAGGTCCCGTGTTACATCAAGGAGGTAGCCTCAGGGCATGACAAACTTAGTATCAAAACATTAGGCTGAAGAGTCCTAGGATATCTGAAATCCACACTAAGTAAAGTCTCTTTTATGAGTGTGAAGTGCACCACACTTATGAGTGGGAGGCTACGAAGTGTTTAAAGAAAAATTTCACTTTCTTTGTTATTCTTATCGTGCGTGGGTATGATCCAACTTCTCCATTCTAATCCATCGTTATGCATTTCTGATCATGCCTCCTCGTAGAGCTAACACATGGAATACTAATGCACACAATGCTACCACTGTTCTTCTAGTGCCGACCCATGAGGTTACAAATGTAAAATTTCAGAATACTATCCAGCTTTTGGCTCAGAGTGTAGGTAATCAAATTAATTAGTAGGTCCAGTTCCTACTAACTCAAATGGTGGATCAGCTGCAGCTAGGGTTCAGGATTTGTTCGAATGAATCCGCCTGAGTTTCTAGGGTCAAATATTGGTGAGGACCCATAGAACTTCATTGATGAGGTTAAAAAAAATTATGGGGTAATCCAAGTGACTGAAACTGAGAGTGTTGATTTAGCATCCTACCAACTTAAGGGCGTGGCTCATATCGGGTTCAGTCAGTGAATAGATAACGGGGGTGCAAATGCATCTCCTATAACTTGGATTGTTTTACTGGAGCTTTTCTGGATAGGTTCTTCCCAAGAGAGTTGACATAAGCTAAGGCACATGATTTTATTAACTTGAAATAAGGTTCAATGTCGGTCTAAGAGTACAGGCTTAAGTTTACCCAGTTCTCCAGGTATGCTCCACACATGGTTGCCGATCCAAGGGCACAGAAGAGTAAGTTCTTGTTTGGGGTATCTGATCTGGTGAAGACTGAGTGCAGGAATGCTATGCTTCTAGGGGATATGGATATCTCCATGCTAATGACTCATGCTCAACAGGTTGAGGGAGATAAGCTTAGGGAATTGGCAAAGGATAATAAAAAGGCTAGAACACAAAACTATGAATATTGACAACAAAAGTCGGACGGTGGAATCACTCACAGTTTCAGAAGAGGTCTACAACCCCAGCACCTTCATCAACTAGTGCTCCATCCCCTAGGTTTCGACAGGATCAAAAAGGTAGGGCATTAGGTTCTAAGTTTCAGGGCAGTACTTCAGGTAACAGGACTTACCCTGCTTTTCCAAAGTGTGGTAAGAACCAATCGGGCGAGTGTCTTATAGGCAAGGAAGGGTATTTTAGGTGTGGTCATTTTGGCCATAGGTTGAAGGATCTCCCTTCTACAAGGTAGGGGCAAGGAGGTAACAATAATAGGGCTCAATCTACAGTTCCAGTAGCACCAGTAGGTCGCCCAACTCAACAGGGTACTTCATCTGGTATAGATGGTGGTCAGCGCCAGAATAGGTTGTATGCTCTCCAGGATCGCCAAGACCATGAAGATTCTTCTGATGTGGTCATTGGTACGTTACGAGTCTTTCATTTAGCTTTTTAAGCATTGTAAGATCCAGGGAATACATTCTCTCTTGAAACTCCCTATATACCAGTAAACTTTGGTGTCAGTCCAGAAACTTTTTAAGAACCCTTCTTAGTCTCTACTCCAGTTGGTAACCCACTTATAGCTAGACGGGTATACAGAAATTGCTCTGTCACAATCTCTAAGAAAGTCACCTCAGTAGATCTTGTAGAGTTAGAAATGGTAGATTTTAATATCATTCTAGGCATGGATTGGCTACATTCATGTTATGCCTCAGTCGATTATAGAACTAGGGTCATTCAGTTTCAGTTTCCAAATAAGCCAGTCTTACAGTGGAAGGTAGTAGCTCAGTGCCTATGGATCGATTCATCTCGTACCTTAAGGCCAGAAATGATTTCCAAAGGGTATGTGTATCATCTTTTTCTGGTTAAAGATTCAAACTCTGAAAATCCAACTTTTGAGTCAGCCCCGATAGTGAATGAGTTTCTAAAAGTGTTCCCAGAAGATCTTCTCAGAGTTCCTCTTGAAAGGGAAATCGACTTCGGAATAGATATCCTTCCAGATACCTAGCCTATTTTGATTCCTCTTCACAGAATGGCTCCAGTAGAGCTTAAGTAATTGAAAGAATAGTTGAAAGACCTTCTAGATAAGGTCTTCATCAAACTTAGTATATCTCCATGGAGTGCTCATGTGTTGTTCATGAAAAAGAAAGATGGTTCTATCATAATGTGCATTGACTATTGGCATTTGAACAAAGTCACAATCAAGCATAAGTATCCCATTCCCAAGATTGATGACTTGTTCGACCAACTTCAGGGTGCTAGTTACTTTTCTAAGATAAACCTCAGATCTGGCTATCATCAGCTAAGAGTCAGAGATGGCGACATTCCAAAGACAGCTTTCAGAACTTGGTATGGTCATTATGAATTTGTAGTTATGTCTTTTGGACTAACAAATGCTCCTGCAGCTTTCATGGACTTATGAATAGGGTGTTCAAATAGTATTTGGACTTATTCTCCATCGTCTTTATTAATGATATCCTCATCTATTCTCGGAATGAGGAGCATATGATTCATCTAAGAGTTGTTCTACAAACACTCAAAGATCGCCAGCTATTTGCTAAGTTCAGCAAATGTGAATTTTGGTTACAGTCCGTCACTTTCCTTGGTCATGTGATGTCTAGCGAAGGGATTCGAGTGGATTCTCAGAAATTGAGGTAGTGAAACACTAGCCGAGACCCAATTCCCCAATAGATATCAAAAGTTTCTTGGGTTTGGCCAGTTATTACAGGAAATTTTTTTAAGGATTTTCATTCATAGCTTCTCCATTGACCAAGTTGACTCAAAAGAAGGTCAAATTTCAGTGATCAGACGAGTGTGAGAATAGTTTCTCAGAACTGAAGACTAGGTTGACTACAGCTCCAGTCTTTACTCTACTAGATGGTTCAGACGGTTATGTAATTTTTTGTGATGCATCCAGGGTCGGCCTAGACTGTGTGCTGATGCAGTGAGGTAAGGTCATAGCTTATGCTTCTAGACAGCTTAAGGTCCATGAGAAGAACTACCCTACTCATGACCTCGAGCTTGCAATTGTAGTATTTGCCCTAAAAATTTGGAGACACTACTTGTGTGGTGTTCATGTTGATGTATTCATAGATCATAAGAGCCTCCAGTAAGTGTTCACCCAGAAAGAGTTAAATCTTCGTCAGAGGAGATGGCTTGAATTCCTCAAGGATTATAGCATGAATGTTCTTTACCATCCATGTAAGGCCAATGTAGTTGTTGATGTTCTCAGCAGGTTGTCTATGGGTAGTGTAGCACATGTTGAGGAACAAAGGACAGAGCTAGCCAAAGATGTCCACCAGTTTGCTCGCTTAGGAGTTTGTTTTACGAGCACATCAAATAGTGGGGTGATAATTCATAATGGATCTGAATCTTTATTGGTAGCGGAGGTTAAGGGAAAAAAATATAGTGATCCTATATTACTTCAGTTGAAAGGTGTAGTTCATCAGCAGAAAGTTTAGTTTTTCTCCCAAAGAGGAGATGGTGTGCGTTGTTACTAGGGTCGCTTAGGTATCCCTAATGTGAGTGAGTTGAGGTAGAAAATCCTTACAGAAGCTCATAACTCCAGGCATTCCATTCATCCAAGTGCCACTAAGATTTACCGTGACCTACGGGATGTTTTTTGGTGAAAGGGCATGAAGAGAGACATAGTAGATTTTATGGCTACGTGTCCTAATTAACAAAAGGTTAAGGTATAACATCAGAAACTAGGAGGTATGACTCAAGAGATTAACATTCCTACATAAAAGTGGGAAGTTATAAACATGGATTTCATTACCGATTTACCTCATACTCGCAGACACCATGACTCCTTTGGTGATAGTGAACAACATTACTAAGTCCGCTCACTTCTTGGTTGTTGTTACTACAGATTCGGTGGAGGCCTATGCCAAACTCTACATCCATGAGATTGTTATGTTGCATTGGGTTCTTTAACACCCTGTAGCCTTAAGAGGGAAGTTTAGCATGTTTTAGGGTTCTAGGTGCCACCCACGAGGCCACCCATGCCATGTGGATGGACCCACACCCGTAGGTGGACAGTGTGGGTGAGCTTCTCCTTGAATTTTCCTAACGCAGTAACCACGGGCAGGACCCACACCTCGTGGATAGGTCCACACCATGTGGTTGGGCTCCATAGTTCAAGCCCCAATTTTATATGCCACAGACCCCTAACCACGCCCAACCAAGATGGTCCATGGGTCAAACCACGCACCGTGGTTAAGGTCTCATGGGTTGGGGCAATGAGTTGGGTTAAGCGATTAAGTGAGGTCTTAATGGAACTTTTGAGAATTAATCAGGGATTAAGTGATGTCGTTTTACCTTAGTTTAGACCACATATATAAAGACTTTAGACCCTTAAACTAAGTAATTTAAGTCATTCTCTCAACTCACCAAAAAAGAAACCCAATTCCCTCTCAAATATTCTATCTCTAGAAGAAGAAGAAGAAGAAAAAGAAGAAAAAGAAAAGGAAAAAGAAGAAGAGGGTTCAAGCTAGGTCAAGTCTCCATTGTTTCAAGCTTGGTAGGCTTTGTAATCAAGGTATAATGTCTTATTCATCCATGGATTCTTCCATCCATGGAGCCCTCTAAAATTCCCCCAATTTGATGAAGAATTCCCCAATTCAAGTTAGGGTTTCTTCAATATGGTGGGTTAAGATGTATGTCGATCCAATTGAGTGAATATTGATTATTTATAATAGAATTAGTAGTGAATCATGTTATTATGATGAAATTACATGGTTTCTATGTCTAACCCTAGTCTAGAGGATGAAATTGAAATAATGTGGGTTTATGCCATGAAAGGGGAAATTGAGAGCTTAGGTGTGATCTTCTAAGATTGATGAATTACATTATAGATTTCATGATATTAGAGAACCTAGACATGAATTTCTTAAAGGTAAATCTTGTAGACATGAATTGATTAGATTAAAGCTTATATGATGAATCATGATTAGTAATGCTTGAGTTTATGCTTATATGAAGATATGTGATTAGAATTTCTTAAGAATGAAGCATGTGAGTAGAAATCCTTGAGACTTAGGTCTATGATATTCTTAAGATAGGTATTGCCTTGAGAGTAAAGACTTGTAATTATGAAGGTTGACTTATAGGGCTTTGAGAGTAAAAGCTAATGTGATGAACTAGGAATGTTAAGGCTTTGAGAATGAACCTAATATGTATGTTGAATTGTCTGTACCATTATTGTGGAAGTCCTTTACCCACATGACTTATATTATGAGTATACGAGATTATGTATGTTCTTATAGAATCAATGTAAATGCTTTATGAATACTTTAAGAGGAGAGTGTAAATGATCATGATATTGATGGTGTGTTGCTTGAAAGGCTATTCTCATGAACACATAATGAACATGATGTGAAAGTCTTTCTCACATGATAAATATTCTAGGTTGAAAGGTTTGCTCACCTAAAATGAATCTAAGAGTAAAAGTAACCATGGATGGTGACGAATGCCCACGCATGATCTAATAAGCCTTCATGATGAACTAAGGCATACTTCAAAAAGTACCACGTAAGTGTTCAAAGGCTTCATGTATGAACTATGTTAGCTTGAAGTAGTGATTTGATATCCCTTCATGAATAGCTTGACTTGGTAAGATAAGACCATGCTTGGTAGCTTGAGTTGGGAGTTCTCATGGTAGACTTGGATTAAGCAATAGTACCATTTCAATGGTTAACTTAAACTAAGCACAATAGAGTGCTTTGCATGGTAGCATGACTTGGTGAGGTCACACCATATCATCTGGTACCCTTCCTTGTGTAGCTTCGACTTGCATAATAGTGTGCTTTCCATGGTAGCTTGTTCTAGCCTAGTATGGTGCTATTCCTCGATAGCCTTGAAGTGATAAATTGTAATCATTCATGTCTGATGATTTGCCTTTTACTGAGTACAGAAGTACCTTTCATGAATAATGGCAATAAGTAAAGAGGGACTAGTCCCCAACAAATGAGTACTTTTATGATGAAACAAGGTTACTTCAAGAAAGTATCGTAAGTATGTTTTAATATGAGATTTTATTATATGATATATGCGTAGCTTGGATTGTTGCTATAGTTGCCTTTCCTCGATATGTTTGACTTAAGATGAAGATTCCCTTGTCTATAAGAATGAAGCTAAGAATGGGATTAAAAGATGGTAAGTATGATTATGATGGCCAAAAGTGATACTTAGTATGGGTGACATTATGGAGTCTTATCCATGCATTGCACAAGTATCACTTGAGGTTACTTATGAAGTGTTTCTCGTATGGTATGAAGGACTAAGTATTGACTATGCTTATGAATATGATATATCTCCTTTGTTTGTGGATTATGCTTTATGAAGACTAATGCTTATATTATGTCAATGTTGGAGAGTATGCTTATGACTTTGTTGTATCTCTTATGATTATGGTATATGTCTTATGTTTACTAACCTTTATGTTATGCTTATATTGATGATTATGCTAGATATCATATTTAGTACATTTTGTATTAACGCATACTCTTGCCTACATTCTTATCAAATGTAGAGTCCGGTGATATTGATTTCCATTCCCGTGGCTAGGTTCCTAGTAGAGCAAGGAGTTGAAGATTTGGTGAGTCCTCAGAGCATCGAGGATTTGATCACCTTTCCTTTATATATTTCATTTTCATATTTAGACTTTGTATGGGATACATCTCAAATATTTATTTAAGTTGTTTAAGATGGTTTGAGACAAAGTGTTAAAGACTTTCTCTTGCTTTTATAAAAGAATTCGATTGTATGGAAAATGTTTTAAAATTTCCGCTCATTTCTATTATGTTATGTTATGATATGCTAAGGGGCTTGTATGAGACCCCTTCGGGGTTGAGTATGCCTTGTTACATCTAGGGGTACCCCTGGGTCATGATAGATTCCCTTGTCTATCATCTCAGATAGAGGTCCTCAGTTTACCTCTCATTTCTTGAAATTGTTTCAAAAAGGTCTTGGTACTCAGGTAAATCTCAGTACAACATTTCATCCATAGACAGATGGTCAGGTAGAGAATACCATTCAGACCTTAGAAGACGTGTTGAGAGCTTGCGTGATCAATTTCAACAGTAGTTGGGATGATCACCTACCTCTCATAGAGTTCTCTTATAATAATAGCTTTCATTCCAATATTTAGATGGCCTCGTATGAGGCACTATATGGGCGTAGACGCAGGTCCTCGGTTGGTTGGTTTGAAGTAGGTGAAGCAGCCTTGATAGGGCCGGATTCAGTTCATGAGGCTATGGAGAAAGTTCATCTCACACTATAGACAGCCCAGATTCGTCAAAAGTGCTATGCAGATGCGAAGAGAAGGGACTTAGAGTTCCAAATCGATGATTGGGTTTCCCTGAAAGTTTCACCTATGAAGGGGGTGGTGAGAATTGGAAAGGGAGGGAAGCTCAGTCCCAGATATGTAGGTCCTTACAGAATCCTGAAAAGGGTTGGTATTGTGGCTTATAAGTTAGACTTGCCAGCAGAACTAGCAGTGGTTTATCCTGTCTTTCACATTTTCTTGTTGAAGAAATGTGTGGATGATCCGGCATCAATAAAACCATTAGATAGTGTGGCTGTGAAGGATAGTCTCACCTATGAAGAGGTGCCTATTGAAATTATTGACGGTTAGATTTGTAGGTTGAGAAATAAAGAAGTCGCTTCAGTGAAGGTTTTATAGAAGAGTCAATCCGTAGAGGGAGCAATTTGGGAACCAGAAGCAGCTATGAAGGCCAAGTACCCTCATCTCTTTCCTTTTGATTCCGTTTCAGCTGGAGGTAATAATTTCTCCCCAGCCTCTCAGTTTAGTCTTCCGTAAATTCAGTCTTAGTATCTTGTTTCTTTAGTTTTTCTTGCATTTCAGCATATTTGCATGTTCTTGGAACTCAGTTTAGTTAGATATCATCTTCTAGTACTTAGTGGTAGGGATTGCAGCTCCTTCCCTCCATACTCAGCTAAGTTTAGACTTCATTCGAGGACAAATGTTCCCAAGGGGGAGATATTGTAACACCTCAGAACTTAACACACCTGAACAGCAGCAATGTTAGTGAACCACGACAGGGTTCACGGACCGTGAAAGGAACCACGGTCCGTCGACCTGCTTGTGGCTCATACCCACCCAGCAGTAGTGGACCACGGAGCCCTTCACGGGCCATGGACCACCACACGAGCCATGGAAAGGCTCATGGAAGCCAGGAAGAACCAACCAAGCTTAGGCATCAAGCCACAGAGTCCACCACGGGTAGTGATCTCGATGACGGACAGTGGATGGGTCCATCATCTTAAGCAAGAAGATCCCTAGCTCCAAGTGAAGAACCATGTTTGCCTTCATGGTCTGTGGTCCTTCATACCATCCGTGAACTGGACCGTAGGAGGGACACCAACAACCAATGAGCTCTGGCTAGCAACCACGACCCACATGGTGGGCCGTGGTCCCTTTGACGGTCTGTCAGTGGCTCCATGGTCAGCCCTCGTCACCTTTTAAGTCAGCATCATTTTGGGCTTTTACCATATTCATTGGGCATTTAAAATACGTCGTTTTACACCTAAACTACATCGTTTTACTTAGTATAAGCCTAATATTCTAGTCAGAACCTATCAAAAACCTTTATGCTCGGAAAATTCATCGAAATTAGAGCCAAAAAGAAGAGGAAAGTCGACTAGCCTCTCAAGACCAAGCAGAAGGTTTTCTTCAAGTTTCAGCCCCGAAATCAAAGGATTTCTCCATAGATTTTGTCACCAGGTATGTGGAATTTCACTAATGGGTTCCTTTCATCCACTAGGTCCCTATAATTCAGTCAGTTCTTTGATTCTCCATATCTTATTTAGACCTAGGGTTTCTGAAACCTCAGATATTTACTAAATTTTGTCTATTATAGTATCTTAAATCGAAGTAGTATGTTTCTTGGAAAGTTTGTTTAGTTCCTTATATGAAACTCAGAACCCTAGTTGTGTACATTCTCTAGTTCATGAATTACACTCTCTAGGTCAGTTCAACAGAAAATCAAGCTCCAAATTCTGAATGTTACATTATCAGTATATAAATGGTGCATTTCCAAATTTCATGTCAGAACTAAGTGTCCCCGTAGGATTATAATTCCCCTCTGTTGGGCATCAGATTTAGTGATCACGCTAGTCATGCCTTTATACCCCTGGCAATATATTGGGTGCTCTCGATGGGTAGTATACATCAGACTCCACGTTTAGCTCACGTGGTTTATGTCGGTTAATAGTAGCTCCCACAGTCAGACTACTAGTACATTTGACTAGGTTTTCAGTATATACTTCAATATTCAGTTTAGCATGTCATGTTCATGATTAGCACTTGGTCACTCCATTCAGTTTAGATCTTCAGTTATGTTTCAGTATTTACATTCCTGCTCAGTTTGTCATTGCTTAGTTATGTTTTGTTCATCTTATATATATTTGTTCATCTTAGTATCTATATCCTACATGCTCCATACATTCTAAGTATTGATGCATACTCTGCGCTACATCCTTTAATGATGTATGTTCAGGTACTCAGCATCCAGATCGCGCTTAGATCGGTTCTCAGTCTGAAATCAGTAGGGTGTGGCTTGTGGTGGCTAAGAAAGTAGCTACCTTGCTGCTGCCGAGAATAGCTCACCTTCACGAGCCACTTCACGGCTAGTGGTGAAGACCACGACTCGGGGGAAGGCTCATGAAGATGCATTCAATTTGTGGAGGCCAAACCTTTGTGGCCTAGCCACTTGACCATGGACCATGGGCAAGACTAATGTGAGGTCAAAATACATATTTTTAATTATTATTTGCCTCATATTTATTATTTATATTTGTCCTTTTTGAGTATAAATTTTATGGATTGTCCTAAATAGTGTATTTTATTTGTAGGGTTAAAATTGTGGGAAAATGAGGAAGTTTGGAGCTAAAACGAAATTAAAGATGCAAGGTTGAAGAAGTAAATCAAGCAGACAGCTTAATGGATTAAATTGGATAAAATAATATATTTATATATATATGGGAATGACGGCTGCAATTGAGGAATTTCAATTTTGATGGTTGCTGCTGCCACGTGGCAGCAAGTGAATAGTGAAGAAACATGTTGAGGCGGCAACAACATGATTCACGCGGTGGAAAAAATAAAAGAAATCCAATTCCTTTCGATTTTGGATTCATAATTTAATTTGGACTCAATTATTTTATTTAGGGTTTCTATATCTATAAATAAGGCATGAAAAGCTATTCTTGAAAGAGAGCCAAGAACCAAGATACAAGACACAATATAAATTTTCTTCTACCTTAGGAACTTTGGAAGAGCCGCCGTGGAGGCCTGAGAATTGTGGTTTATTCTTTCTTCTCCTTTATTATTTATTTGTATTCGTGATTAATAAAAGAT